>PVKS010034246.1:0-14548 GCA_004027875.1 Aplodontia rufa | reverse complement strand
AGACCCTGTGCCTGTGGCCCAGGTTTCCCTGCATTCTTTCAGGGAGTTCTGCATTGCTGGGTCATTTGTTCACAGGTGTCACGCCACATCAGTGCAGCGGTTGAGATCTGCACAGACAAGGCAAGGTCTAGATTTGCCGCCCCTCACTGATGTGACCCCCACACTGCCCCTCAGTGCAGTGCACCCTGCAGTGCTCTTCAGTGTATCCACAGGCATGTACTCTCATTCCCACGGCCAGCATCACCCTCGGCCAGCATCACCCTCAGGGACCAGTTGCCCCCTGCCGCCGCCCAGCAGCCGGGGGCCGGAGCCCGCTGTGGTCCCATTTCTCAGATGCAGAAGGTGAGGCCGGTGAGTGCCCCTGTAAAAGCCGTGGGTAGACAAGGTGCAGCTCCAAGCCTGTTTCCCAGCCGCCCTCCCTCCATCTCCCATGGGGTCTGCCGCCCCCTGGGGGCCTGTTGGAGCCCACCAAAGGAGGCTGAGTCCTGGCTGGGGAGGCAGGGGCAGATGTGTGCCACAGTGTCACAGGTGCCCAGAAGTGCTGCCTGAGCTGGCTGTCCCTTGCCATCGCTGCCTAACCACTAGCTGCAGACACCCCGCCTCTCCCTGGTGCGCCCCCGCGGGAGGAGGGTTGCGGCCGCAGTCAGCAGGTGGGGGGTGGGAATGGCTCCGTGCAGGAGTTGATTGCACAGCTATCCAGCTCCTATACGGTGCCTTTCTTCATCCCCTTCGACCACACGCAGCCCCCGGACCCTCCTCTGCATCCTTGGCTGCACGGGACGTGTCCTCAAGCTTGCTCCTGTCTGGCATGCTCTGCGGGCTCTTCTCTCTCTCTTCCGCAGCTCTCTGCATTCCCGGAGGGGAGGGCCTGGGGCTGGGCCATCTCCGAGGCCCCCTTTTGGAGGGGAAGGCTATGCCCTCAGTGGGACCATCCTCGGGGCTGGGCCCAGGGTCCCTCTGACTCTGTGGCCATTGATGGACAGGGCAGAGGTGGTCTGGGCCTGCCCCGGGGCGTCTCCCGCTGTGGGTGCTGGGGTCCCTTAGGGAGCCCTCTGAGAAGACCCAGCTCACAGGATGGAGGGGCAGACGTTAGAGAGATGATGCCCCTTGTCCCCAGGACTGGGGGCAGGGCTTGGACAGAGCAGGCCACCCCTTCCCGCTGCCCCAGGAGGAGGGTCTCCTTGAGGGGTCTCTGCCTCTACCCAGGACTCTTCCATGACCAGGAGGCTGAGGCCCCTCACAGGCGGCCTCTTGCTCTCTTCTTGACCCTTCCAGGGATGGTCCCCCTCTTCCCGAGCATCCCACCTCCCGTGCCCTAGCCCCTGTCAGCAGCCACCCCTGTTCTTCCTCTTGTGCCAAGCTGGGGGCTGGAGGGCATGCGACTGCCCTCCAGCCTGAGCAGCTGGCACAGAGGTCTCTGTCTTCTGCATTCCTACTAACGCAGGTGTGCATGGCAGGGTTGGCCCACACCCAGTCCCTGGGGTACCCGCATCCTTAATACATTAACTAACCACACAGCCAGCTCAGGACATGAATGGGTGGCTGCGGGGCAGACCTTGCCCTTGCCTGGGCGTGACACTGCTGGTGTGGGACGGCGGAATCTGTGCCCCGCCCCCGCTCTCCAGCCCCCTCCTACCTGTTCACCTCGCATGTCATGGTATTGGGGTGGACGTGCTGATTCTGTTGAGCTCAGGCAGGTGGACAGAGGTCCCGATGAGGCTCCTGTGTAGGTCTCAGACCACTGCTGATGGTCATGGGGCATGACCAGAGTGCCCGCGGGCCTAGGAGCAGGGCTTGGCATAGGCGGTGGGGTGGGGATGGAGGTTGGTTTCTGTGTGACACTTTTTCTTTTTCACGAAGGGAGTAGAGCTGGCCCAACAGGTGAGTGGGAGAGGACTTCCTAACCCTCTGCTCTGGCCAGAAGCTCCTAGCCCAGGGGCTGCTCATCTGACCCGTGCCCTTCTGCAAGTGGGACAGGTGAATCCAGACCTGATGGTGAACAGCTCTGGGCAGCCAGCAAGTGTGCTCTCTTGCAGGTTCTGGAAGCAGGCCCAGTGTGAGCCTGTCCTGGAGACAGGAGTGCAGGAGGCATCTCAGAGAGGAGCCTGAGTGGGGAGGGGTGGGGAGGGCGGTGACAGGTTGGGTGAGTGGGAGTGGACCTCAGGGCTCCCCTCATCCGGCTGTCAGAACTGGCCAGATGCGGTGGCTCCAGTGGGGGAGAGGGATTGGGAGTGGGTGCGTCCACCCGGTGGGCAGGAGCCCAGGCTGTGCAGCCTCTGCAGAGTAACCACAAGCTCTCCTGTTTTGGTGGTGGCCATGATGTCATTGATTAGCTTGTCTTTAACATCAGTTTTTATTTTCAGGAGGAAAAGGTTTGTATTATATGTGTGTGTGACTTTGATGTTTTTCTGGAAGGAGGAGACATGGTAACCTAATGCTTTTTCTTTGTTAGTGGAGTTCTGGGCCGCCTCCTGGCTCATCTCTGTGAGTGGGGGGAGCCCTCCTGAGTGGATTGGAAGGGGGGACTTAGCTCCTGGCTGGTATGGGAGGCAGGGGCCATGGCTGTGCTGGTGCCAGCACTGTCACTGTGGCTGGGCCTGAGTGAGTGAGTGCCTGGTCCCCATAAGGCAGGGCTGCTTGTAGCAAACTCTCTGTGGCCTTCACCTGTGAGCTGGTCTCACTTGCTCCTCTACCTTTCAGTAGTGCACCAGGGCAGCGTGATGGTCCTCACAGGTCCTGGGCTGCAGGGACACAAGGGGTCATCCATTCATCCCACCTGCACCCAGGGGAAGCCCCTACCAAGCAGAGTCAAAGGTTTGCTCTGGAGGTTCAGCCTCTAGGGTCCCCTAGGAGTGACATCCATGTGATTTGAGTGAGGACTCCAGGCTCTGTCTAAGGTAGTGGACCTTAGGACCCCTGAGAAGGGTGTCATTTGGTAATGGGGTTTTTGGAACCAAGAGTCCTTGTTGACTGGGTCTTATCTACCCCCCTCATTATGTCCCCTATTTGATGATGGGAAAGCAGGTTGCAAGATAGACAGCCACTCTCTTGAGATCACCCAGCAAGTAAGGGGCAGGGTTTTCCATGACAGGGTTGCTAAGTTCTTGGGGAGATGGAGAGGCCAGCTAATCGGAGGGTCTTGGGAGGGCAACCTCAGAAGCAGACAGGGATAAACCTGGAGGTAAAGTTGAGCCCCTGACCTTAAACCTGGGGATCCTAACCATGATCTCTGGGTGCTGCTGTCAGGGGTAGATTCCTTAGACAGAGATAGGTGCAGCCAGGCATCCTTGGGAATCTGTGAGGGTGCGGTGATCCCAGAGAGGGGCTGGGGAGGATGCGCAGGGACATGGCCACACTTCTAGCACTGGCCTTGGGTTCTCCAGGGTGTTTTCTCTGTGCTGGTGGCAGGGGTGGGTGGGAGACCAGGAGGGGTCCCACTGCCTATGTGCTGCTGGGTTCCCTGTGCCTTAGCACTTTTCTTGGGGACAGAGTAGGATCCCATCTGTGAGGCAGCTTAGAACTCAGCGCCAGGGCAGGCTTGTCAGGTCCCTGCAGTGCTCTGACCTTTGACCCTGAGCTCTGTTGGGTGGTCTCTTCGGGCTGACTCAGGGGCAGAGCCTAGGACAGGGCAAGAGGGCAGAGCTGATGTCCCTAGGGTGAGAGGGCTCTGTGCACGGAGCCTGTCTCAGCCCTCATCCCAGTGGAGGTCTGGGTCAAGCTGGGAGTTTCCTTCCCTCTGCATCCTTGCAGTGTTCTCAGTGAAGAGGAGTAGGGTGGGCCAGGCACCCCCGAGAGGCCATAGGTAACTCCTGAATTGGAGGGCCAGGGTGTGCTGAAGTGAGTGCAAGCCACCGTCCCCTGCCTTGATGGCTCATCTTGGAGCCCACCCCACTCCCGGGGCAGTCCATCCTCAGAACAGCCATTTTGCCACTTTTAGGGCAGGAGTCACTTTGAAATGGGGCCCAGGACTTCTCTACTGGGAGGTGAGGTGTGGGGACTGCTTGAGGCTGGGGCTTGCAGGCCCTGGAGCTGTGGGCACCTCCTCATTTCTCACAGCAGGGGAAGGTCAGCTGGAGGGGGCCTTGGTTTCTGGCCTCAGCTCTCAAGCAGAGGCTGCCTTGGCACCCCACCCCCACACACCCTTTGTGTCCCCTCCCAAGTGCACCTCTCTTCTCAGAGTAAGTTTGCAGGGTGAGCACCCACATCCATGTGGGAGTGGGGTGGTTTCCCAAGGTGGAAGAAGTGCCCAGGGTCTGGAAGGGCATGCCTTTAGGAGGTGGAAGAGAGGGCTGCTGCTGAGGGCCCCGTGGGGGCTACTTTAGGGGAGCCCAGCCGCCCCCACCCTTCTTGTGTCCCCATCCCCACCTCTGTCACCTGCATTGGTTCCTGCCCCCCACCCTGCCCAACTCCCAACCTGCTCCCTCCCATGCCTGTCCCCACTCCCCACCCTTTAGAACAAATCACAGAGTCAGATAATCTTTTATTCTGCTTTATTTGGGGCTGGAGATGGGTGTGGAGTGGGAGCTGGGGGGCAGCCTGCTGGGAGAAGCGGGGTCTGGTTGGAGCACTCATGGCTCCTCGGCACAGAGGGCTGGGTGTCTGGCCTTCCTCAGTCTCTCTCGGCCCTCTCCCAATGTTGGGGGCCTCCGGGCCTGCACTGTCCAACTGTGCCCACTCTGGTGTCCCCTGAGTCTCGGGGACCCTCAAGGTGGGCAACCCCATCTGGTAAGTGGTACTGGCACGTCAGACAGTTCGTGGAGCGGCTCAGTCCAGGTAAGGCCAGAGCTCAGGGTCAGATAAGTCTTTAGTGTCGAGGGAGCCGGACCAGACGGTGGGGGTGGGCTTGCTTGCGGGGTGGGCTGGGCGGGGGGTGGCACCTCGCTTCAAGACCTCGGGAGGCCGGGAGGGGGAGGGGGAGGGGCCCAGGGGAGCAGGAGCACCGGTGGTGGAGGTAGAAGAAGTCAGTGGAGCACCCGAGGTCAGTGTCCCAGGATGCACAGGTGGCTGTGTGCCACTCCGCGCGGGTCCCTGGCATTTTTCTGCTTGCTTGGCTGCACCCGCTGTGCCTGCTTCTGCATCTGGCCTTGGGTCATGGGTCATGTCCTGCTCATCACTGCTTTCTCCCCTCGTTGATAGCACTCCCAGCCTGGGCCTCAGACCTGGAGGATTTGGGTGGGATTGTGTAGCCCTCAGCTGGCTCTGGGTCACTGACGACTCGATAGTCCTTTAGCACAGATGGCGTTGCTGGTCGATGAGTTGAAGAAATTGTTGCTCTTCACAAGTGGGTTCCCCGTGGGTAGGAGCAGCAGGAGGGTCTGAGCAAAGCTGGCTGAGGCACAGGGGCGGTGGCAGAGATGCTGCAGGGTGCCGGGTCAGCAGAGAGGGGCCTGCTGGCTGGAGAGGAGGCGTCTTCAGTCGAGGTCTGGGTCCTCTAGGTCGGGCAGCTCTTCCAGGCTTGCTTCTTCCCCGGGCTGGCGCCCTGTGGTGGGCGCCGGCGGGGCCTGCCTGTAGGTCATGCTCAGGAATCGGGTCAGGGCCTGGGCCACCTGCTCCCTGCTGAGCAGGGTGAGCCGTCCGTCGGCGCCTCGCACGTGGAGCAAGCGGTTGTTGAGGAAGTCAAGGACCTCGGGGTCCATGAGGTTGCGTGGGCGGAGTGGGAGGGCTGCGGCTGTGTCCGTGGGGGCTTCCTGCACGTCGTTGTCCTGCGCGTCCTGCGAGGTGTCTTGCAGGCCGTCATGCAGGCCACACTGACGGTAACGTTGCAGGTCGTCTTGCAGGGCTTCTCGCAAGACGACATCCTCGTCCCCAACGACGTGCAGCTCCAAGTACCGGTTATGGCGCGGGGCAGGGCGGCCCCCTTCAGGTGGGATGACTCGGACCCCAAAGAATTCACACAGCGTCAGCCAGAAGCCGGGGGTGAATCGCAGCCCCTCAGTGGTCTGGGGGTGCAGGGCATTTCTCTGCCAGCGCCTGGGACCCAGGAACAGCTCGGCCAGCTCTTGGGCCGGGAGGGTGTTGGCACCCACAAGCGGGGGCATCTGGGCGAGCAGCTGTGCGATGGCTGTGGCCACGCTGCTGCTGGCGATGAGGGTCGAGTCCAGGATGAGCCTCAGGGAGCGCCGTGGCTGGGGCCGGGCCAGCGCCATGGTGGGGGCCGGCAGCAGGGTGGGGCGCCGCCTCACCTTCATTATCACCAGGACAGCGGCCAGGGCTAGGATGTTCTTCCAGTACAGGAGGCCGCGGAAGAAGTGCAGGATCACCGCCCTGATCTGCGCCATGCTGAAGTGGGCCAGGAAGCTGTTGAGGATCTGGTTGATCGGTATCATGGCCAGCAGCTCCTGCTGCAGGGTCTGCTGGTAGAGCTCGTCTTGGTCTGGCTGGTCTTCGTTCTCCTCCTCGGATTCGATGGTTTGATCCCGGGGGGACTCCCTTGTGGCGTACAGCAGCACCGGCCGGTTGGCCCTGTGGCGGAGCCCTCTGCGGCCGCGGTTTCTCACTGGGGTCAGGGGGCGGCCTCCGTCTTGTTCTGGCAGCTCCATGACGTCGAAGTTGAAGTGGGAGAAGAAGAAGACCCAATGCCCGGGGAGAAGTACGGTGAGCCTGTCATTATTCAGAGAGGCTAGATCCTCCATTTTCAGAAGGATCATGATGGGCTCCTCGGTGTTCTCCAGGTAGCGGCACCACACCATGAAGGCAGCCCGGATTGGAAGGACTTTCATCTCTACCAGAGGGTACTCCAGCTCGATGGGGGACAGGTTGCGGGAGTAGAAAGCGCAGGTGACTCTTTTGCCGGTTTGGTCGTCGATCTGGATCAGGGAGGCGTACAGAGCTGACCTGCTGACGCCAGCTTCCAAGTAGAACTGGTTCTGAGGCCTGGGATGGTAGAGCATGGGCGCCTTGCGGAAAGCCCTCTTCAGGCAATCGAAGGCCTCTTGCTCCTCGTCGCCCCAGTAGAAAGGTTGGGTGCTGAGCACCTGCCGCACTAGGGGCTCTGCGATGATGGCAAAGCGTTCCACGAAGTGCCGGTAGGGGAAGACGAACTCGATCAGGCTCCTCAGGGTCTTCTTAGAGCCGGGGGTCGGGTACCCTGTGATGATGTTCATGATGTTCTTGTTCAGTTTCACCCCTTTGGGGGACACGACGAAGCCCAGGATTTCTGCAGTCTGTCGGTGGAACTGGCTCTTGTCTAGCGAGCAGTAGACGTTGTGATGGCGGAAACGGACCAGGACTTGGCGGACGTGTTGGAGGTGCTCCTCCTGACACATTGAGTAGACCAGGACTTCCTGGCCATGAGAGAGCACAAAGAACCCTAGCATGTCCTTCAGGATAAAGTGAATCACGTTCTGCGGAATGATAGGGTCTGGGGAGAGCGCGAAGGGCTGGTAGCTCTTCATGTCTTGAAGCTCCAAACCAAACGCTGCTTTCCACACTTCCTCCGTGCGGTGTGTGCCCATGCTTCCCTCCACAATGGTCCCCCGCAGCTCCAGTTTTGTGAACCATGCAGCTCCGTGTAACTGGTCAAACAGTTCCGGAATCATCTGTATGTAGTCCTGTTTGTTGGTCAGCATGTCCTGCAGCTCCCAGAATTCATCTTGCAGCCTGGCTTCTTCTTGCATCCTGGCACCCACAGGTTCCCAAGGCGCGGTGGAAGGACACTCGTAAAAGGTCTCGCTGTGATCACTGTCTCCAGCCTGCTGAAGCTCAGAGGGCTCTGATTCAGAAAGATCATCGGATCCGTCTGAGCTTGGCTGGTCGGAAGTCTCATCATCTGCTTCCTTCGGGTTAAACACGTCGGCCAGGTCTGAGTATGGGTGTGGCAATCCGGGTAGCAGGCTTATGCTGTGTCTCTCCAGTGCGATGCATGGTGGGGGTGGGCGGAAGCAGTTCTTCAGGCAGTAGGGAGAGTGGAAGGTGCAGCGGCCTTTGATCCAGTCGACTTCTGGGGCGTGGACTCGGAGCCAGTTGATGCCTAACACCACGGAGAAGTTGGGTGAAGGTACGATGTCGAATTCGATGGACTCCTGGTGGTTCTGATGAATGCACACCAGGGGTTCGGTGTATAGCCAGATGGGCTCATTGCCGATCAGCGAGCCATCCACAGTTTGGATCGACTGTGGGTAGGGCTTCTCGTAGAGCTCCACGTAGTGTTCTTGGGCAAATCTCTCATCCATGAAGTTGCCTTCTGCCCCCGAATCAACCAGGGCCTGGACCGCCACACTGTGGTAGGGGTTCACTCTCACCAAGAGCAGCAGGAAGAGGTGGGCGCGTTTGATGGCCGGGTCGAAGTCACTGGGCAGCCAGCTGCTGACCATCCACCTCTCTGGAGCAGGTGAGTCGATCCAGGTCAGGTTCCGTGGGCGGGCCTCTGGGGGCAGCCTGAGCATCGCTCTTCTCTCTGCCAGCTTGTCTTCTATTTGCAGGATGAGCACAATCAGGCTGTCCAGGGAGTCCGGCTGAGGGACGCGAAATAGATAATGCCTGATGTCTTCGTTGAGCCCCTGGCACAGGTGGGCCTGGAGGACTTCGTCTGGCCAGCCCAAGGTAGGTACCAGGCTCTGGAACTCATTGATGTACTCAATGGCGCAGCGATTGCCCTGCCTGATGTTGAACATGGCCTCTTCTGCCACACGCAGCGTCTGCCGATACTCAAACACTTCTGACATGGCCTCCAGGAAGGCTGGGAAGTCTCCCATGAGGGGGCTGTTCTGCTGCAGCAGAGCTTTGGCCCATTCTAAGGCTAAGCCGGAGAGGTGGCAGATGACATACTTAACTCGCAGGCGGTCGCTGCAGAACATCCTCGGGTAGCTTTGCAAGATCAGCTGGCAGAGCACAATGAACTCGTGGTATTCTCTGCGGTCTCCAGAGAAGCGCTTTGGGGAGGGAAGCTGGCCAGCATCGATCCCTTGTACCAAGATCTCTTCTGCCACCCTCTGTTGTTCTTTGAGGTCTTGCATTCGGAGGTACAGTGAGATGATGGAGCGCATCATGGTCATGATTTCCGCGGGAGAGCTCTCGGTCTGCTTTTCCTCTGCAGGATTCTCCTTTTCTGACTCCTTCAGGTCAGTGTTGTCTTCCGCTTGCTCTTCCTGGGCTCCAGATGGGTTTGCTGACACTGCTCTCATTCTCCCAGATGCCTCACTGAGTGGATCCCCCACCGCCTGGTGTGCACCAATGCGTGACTCCTCCAGGTCTTGGAGTAGGTCATTGGGTGGATCCTCTATTTCCTTATGTGGGCCACTGGATGGCTCCTCCATGTCTTGGAGTAGATCACTGGGCAGCTCTTCCATTTCCTGGAGTGAGCCACTGGGTGGCTCCTTTCTTTCCTGGGCGGGGCCGCTGGCTGGCCCCACTGCCGCCTGTGCTCCACTGCCCGGTGTCTCCACGGTGGTGTTGGATGAGCCCTCGGAGGACTCCATTTGTTTTGATGATGGATTCTTACGCTCCATCATCGTCTCAAATGAGTCTTCAGAGGGTTCTATCATTTCGTCGGTTGGAAAGGAGTGTTTTCTGAAGATCGGTAAGGTTGCGACGCCTCCGGTCAGCGACTGGAGATCAGAACCTAGGAATGGGGATGGAGCAGGGAGTAAAGGCAGCAATTTAGGGTCTCATGAGGTCAGGGTCAGGTTCTCAAGGACAAATCAGATGCCCAAGTGATCAGAACATAGAGGAGCCAGGGAAAAACTTCTCATGTCCAACCAGCCTCCTTCCCTGGTCACTTGGGGCACCCCCAGGGAGGGACTCCGTCAACCCTGACCTGCCTCCCAGGCAGAGTCTGCCTGCCCAGCCTGCCTGCTTCCTCCATGGGTGTGAGAAATTCACAGCCCATAAATTTTGTGGAGCAACTGGCCCCAAGCGGCCGCTGTGGGAAGCAGGCAGGCACCTGGCACGATACATGGTACATGGCTGCCCCATTTTGCCCTGGCACATGTGCCTGGTCAGTCCTCCTCCCCGTCTTTGGTCACCCGAAAGTCATAGAGGTCACATCTCTTTGCCATTCCAGGCCACCTCTGGCAGGCCTGGGGCTCTGGAGCAAGCCCAGCCTGTGTGTTTGTGGAGGTGGGAACTCTAGCCGCTGCTCAAGTTCGGGGGAAGAGGAGAAAACGGGCACTTGGACACGCTCCCGCCAGCTGGGTCAGCAACCCAAAATAGCTCTTATTTCCTCCTCCAGATTCAAAATCAAAATGTGGAGGGAGAAATAGAAATCTGGGTTCTGGCTTTTATTTTTAATTCCGCCCCCCATAAATGTTTATAAAATGCCTACTATGTGTTGGATAACTCCACCTTTGTTACCTGATCCTAGGCCACACTTTTGGGGGATTTCTCTTTCTCGATTTGATCTCCTTCCAATGTCATGTTCTCTCCAGCTCTGAGCTGTGGAGAAGATCTTCAGGTAACCTCCCCGCCCTCCTAAGGTCTGCACTCTCTCAGGATTGCCTTCTTGGTCTGCTGGGCTCCTGGAACTTCAAACATCTGGCCTCAATTCCATGCGAGCAAGCATATCTGCACGCCTCTCCAATCACATCTGCCCAAGTCCCCTCCTCTGCTTAGGAGGGGCTGGCCTCGTTCTGGCAGCTACCCCTTCTCTCTGTCACTGATCGATTACCTCCAACACATCTATTAGAGACGTGACCTTGGGTCTGGGGGTGGGGGAGGGCATAGATATCTTTGAAATCTGAATGTCCTGGAATTTTTGAAAATCTAGCAATGGGTGGTTTCAGCGGGCTGAGACAGAGTTTAAGGAGATGTCTTGGTTTGGGATTATTTGTGTATTTCTTCTCTGTGGGGGCAGAGAAAATTCAGCTTTGATTCTTTGATAGATGAACTATATAGTTAATGCTCTTTATAAATTTAACGCCCCTCATGACTCCTCGCATTTCTTCTTAGGGCCACTGGGCTGGTCTATAAAAAAACACGCATTTCCTTGTGTAAAAATCCTTGCTGGCTAAAATCCAAACTTTCCAACAGGATACAAAATTTAGATCTGCTCTTTCTCAAAATTAAGTATACCCTTGTTAGCGTGACACTTCAATTTGATTCTGCAATCCCTCTGATTAAAGCCTTTCACTGTTTATTTACTGTCTGCAATATTAAATCCAAACCTCTTAGTGTAAACGTATCTGACATGTAAACTCACCAAAACCATTCTCTGGATAAAACTCAAAGGTCTTAACATGATACAAAATTCTGACATGTCCTTCCTCAGGACAGAGTTCACATTTTTTTAGCATGGTGTACAAATTGGGCAAAATCCCTGTCATTATCATTACGGAAACATGGAGGTAGCACATTGCATAAATTAGCTCATTTCCTCCTCATAAATACCCGCTAAGGTATGTACTATTGTTGTAAAATTCCAAGTCTCTGACATAAAATTTGAATTGAAACACATAATTTAGCTAAGAAATTCATCTGCAGGCTCATCTATCAGAAATAAAAATCTCAGCATGTCTCTCACTTAAAATCCTTTATTGGCTAAAATTTAAATTCCTTAGCAAGGTGATTTGAAAACCAGATTATATGCCTTCTTAATATAAAATCTATATTTAATAGATTTATAAGCTTGATCCTATAAATGATTAAATCTTTCAACTTCTCTGCTTTCAATCCGAAACCTAATATCCTTGGCTTATTACAAAAATCTTAAGACTCCTTAACCCTTAACATGAAAGTTTAAATTTTTTAGCAAGATAAATAAAAATCATCTCATAATTTCTGTAGTTAAAGCATATGAAAGTTTCCTTTTGTTGCCTATAATATGAAGTTCCTACCCCTTGGCATAAAAATAAAAATTTTTACCATGTAATTAATTTGACAACTGATCAATACAAATCTACAGTCTCACCAGGCCACGCCCGGAAATCTTTGATTGGCTTAATTCCAAACCTCTTAGCATGGCATTAAAAAACGGGCCATGTTATTTCTCAGTGTTTTTTAAAGGTCACACTTACAAGATACATGGAATTTGCTCTTGTAACTTGTACTTAAAGCTTTCTAATCTTTGAATTACCAATGAGAGAAGGTCCAAACTGTTAGCATAAAATGATGCATTATACATTATAGTTTCTGTGCAAACTGCTCTACTCACACACAAGTTTCACCATGTAACTCGCTCACAGACTCTCAATGGCCGAATTCCAAATTCCCTAGCCTGGCATAAAAATGAGATCCTGTCATTCCTCAAAACCGTGTCCAAGCTTCTTAGCATGCTACATAAATTTAATCACAGCATTTCTCCTCTCTGCCCAGTGCATGGATGACCATCCTCCTCGGTGGAGGTGGGGCCTGGCCCCTCGTGCCAGGTAGTTGCCTGGGTGAGGGGTGCTTTTCTTTCCCTGTCCATTTCATCAAATTCAGACACCTTAGCTGGGGAGTGCTTTTCCATCTAATTCCTCTGGAGACAAAATGCTCATCAATTCACTCCTTGAAACTCTTTGCTGTCTAAGCTCCAAACGCCTCTGCATGAGATTCAGAAATGAGGTCATTTCCCCTCTTGTAACAGCATGCTCCAGTGCTGTCAGTGCGCACGTAAAACCACATCTCCTTAGCATGTTATAAAAATCGGATCATATTATCTTAACCGTAAAAGTCCACTCTGGCTACACCGAAATGCAAAAGTTGGAACATGTAACTCCCCAATTTAAAACTTTTCAAAGTTTCTTCATTTCCTGTAGCATTAAGTCTCAAGTACTTAACACAAATGCGGCATTTTACCATGTCACTTATCTCCAGGCTGGTCTATAAAAACCCCAGATCTCACCCTGTCACTCTTTCAAGCCCTTTATTGGCTTAAATCCAAACTCTTTAGTGTGATATAAAAATCAAATCATGCCATCCTTTAAAATAAAATTCCCACTTCTTAGCACAATACACTGACTTTGATCTTGTAACTCCACCTCTTCATGGTGTATGGCATAAGAGTCCAGATTCTTGGCGTGAACTGGGAATTTTATTTGTTAATTTCACTGCATCAAACACAAAAATCTCACCGTGTCACTCCATGTGAACTTTCTATTGGATAAATCAAATTCCTAGGCATTGCAAAAATCTCATCATGTCAGGACCTCTAAATAAATCCCAAATCTCTGCATATTCACAATGCTGATCATGTAACTCCTCTGATTAAAACCTTTCAACTTTGGTGTCAACATTAATCAGATCTTGGCATGCCCTGCAAGTCAGACTTTGGCATTCCCTCCACTTATAAAGTCAGAATGTTTGGGCATGATCCTTAAATTCGTGGCTGTTACTTTTCTGTTTACAATTTTTCAATGTTTCCTTATTGCTTGTAATATAAAGTCCAAAGCTGTTAGCCATAAAATATATTTGATCATGTTTTCTGCAGACCCATCTCCCACAAGCCAAAATCTCACCATCACGTTTCTTAAAACTCTGGCGAAAATCCAAACTCCTTAGCATGATGTACAATTTCAGTCCTGTCACCCCTCCAAATAAAGTCCAGATTTCTTTCCACAAGACCCAAATCTATTCATGACACTCTTGCTTAGAGTCTTTTCATGTAGTTTCACCACCAGCAAAGTCTCATTGCCTTTCCATGGCACCCAGCTTTAACCATGACAGTCCCAGCTTCAAGCCTTTCATATTTCATGTCTACAACATGAAATCCAAATGCCTGAGCATGAAATGGAAATTGGAGCAAGTATACCTCATGTTGAAAATCTTTAGGTGGCTCTTTATTCCTAAGGATATAAAGTGTAAATTCCTTTGCATGAAACCCCAGTTTTAACACTGTGCAGCTCGCAGCTTGCGTGCCCTGTTCCTCCATGGGCTTTCCTCTAGAAACACTGGATTTCTTGTTCCCTCGCCCCAAGCGCATCTTGGTCTCATCATGCCCAGATCTTTCCTTCAAAGCCCATAATTCATTAGTTCATACAGCAGCATATCCTCATTCTTTCCCTGGGCCAGGCACTGTGAAAAAGCAGGAGCAGCCCTGCCTGGCGGGCCGTCACCATCAAGAAGATGAGAACCGTGCCCAGGAGAGAAGGGGCCGCTGGAGGTGAGTGGGGAGTCGTGGGCCCCTCCGTGCCTGCTGGGCATCTCCTTGGAGGTTTGGCTCACAGGTCCGCCCAGCTGGGTGCACTTGGGCATGTAGAAGCCCATGGGCATGTCCCATGCCCCTGCTCTGACTCTACACAGTCACCGTGGGCTTCCTATCTGGCTCTGCCCTCTGCCATTCTATCCTACTTCTATGCTGGGCTTGGCAGAAGGGATATTCTCAGTCCTTCAATATATCTCCATAAACATTGTTCTCAAACTTCATGAAAGTTGCTTGAAGAAATAGCTACTGTTTGGGAAATTCCCACCTTACCCAAAAAACAAAACAAAAATACAAACCCCCAGATCTGGTTCAGAACTGCCCTTCAGATCTGATGGTCCCTCTGCCCCCAACACTCAGACAGACACCCCAGCCTCACCACTGTTAGTGCCCAGAGCCTCGGTCAGCTCAGCTCCTTGCTTGCCTCTGAGAACTGGCCCATGGGGTCAGGGCTGCCAACGTGCATCTATGAAGGGTTGGGAATGGGGGGGGTGC
>PVKS010034245.1:9755-21120 GCA_004027875.1 Aplodontia rufa | reverse complement strand
TTTTTTTTTTTTTAATGATGGCATTTTAATACTGTTATAAGCAGAAAGATCAGACAATGTGAAGTGGTAAGAATAGCATCTAGGGCTGGAGCGGTGGCTCAGCGGTTCCGGTCCTTGCCTGGCATGAACAAGGACGCTGGTTCAAACCCCAGCACCACGTACACAAAGTGTCTGAGCAATGAAGACCACATGAAAAACTAAATAAAATTTGGTTCTTTCTCTCACTATCCCTCAAAAAAAAAAAAAAAAAAATTAGCATCTAAAGGGAATCAGGAGTTAAGGGTTCAGTTCTACTTCCACAGCTTTCTGGCTGCCATTGTGGGCACATCACAGCCTCTGGGCCTCAGTTTCCTGTTTTATAAAACGAAGATTCTGCCCCTTGTTACTTCACAGATTCTCACAAGAACCAAATACAGGGGTTGGGGATTTAGCTCAGAGGCAGTGCGCTTGCCTAGCACACACAAAGCCCTGAGTTTGGTCCTCAGCCCTGGGGGGGGGGGGGGAAAGAAC
The DNA here is from genome assembly GCA_004027875.1 of Aplodontia rufa. NCBI lineage: Eukaryota > Metazoa > Chordata > Mammalia > Rodentia > Aplodontiidae > Aplodontia > Aplodontia rufa. The sequence goes on along the minus strand of PVKS010034245.1, from coordinate 20,610 downwards.
CAAATACAGAAACGTACGTGAAAGTGCTTTGGGTTAAAATATGTACAGTGCAATTAGTTAAACACACTGACAGCAGAGGAACAGCAAGAGTGCCCAGAGACTTTAAGTAGTTTGCCCAGAATCACACAGCTGGATCCAGAAACCATATTTCTCTTTTCTCTTTTTTTTTTTTTTTTTTTTTTTTTAAGAGGGACAATGAGAAAACAATTTTTATTTAGTTTTTCATCTGGTTTTTGTTGCTCCAACACTTAGTTTTGTACGTGGTGCTGGGGTTCAAACCCAGGTCCTCAGTGCTTGTCCGGCAAGCACCATAACCGCTGAGCTACCACTCCAGCCCCCGAAACCATATTTCTTAAATGGCTTAGACCATAGTAGTTCTTCCTCATTTTCTCTAGGTGCTTTGGACTGAGCCAGTATAGCAGATAACAGACAAGCTTGCCCTGGAACTTTCCTCCTTGAGAAGTAAGGGGAAGGCTGGGAGCTTCTGCCGTAGGCTTACACCCCAGACACCCCCACCCACATTGAAATGTTCTGCACCCCAAATTTTAATCTCAGAAACCTGTTTATCCCCTTCTCTAAATGGTGTGAAAGAGAATAGGCACTCAGAGCCGTGAAAGCCCAGTCTTGTTTGGCGCTCCGCCGTGGTGGGGGAATTACAGCGTCTGCTACCGGGAGCTCGCTGTCGCCGTGGAAAGCAGAACGCCAGTGTCCTGAAGCCTCTCAGCATTCCCAGGCACGGGCAGGCCCCTAACGGAACCCAGACATCTGTTCTTGTCATTCAATAGCCCTTGAGCTGGTAAAAAGACTGTAATGAAGCTAAAGAGGGTGTGACAGTACTTGGTGCCAGCCAGGTCAGCACTGTACCAGCTCTTAGGCTAGTGGAGGTTTGGCTGTAGCAATTCCGATCCTTGGTTTTTGGAAGAATAAATGGTTTGCTGTTCTTTAAGAAAAAGAATGTGATTGTGGCTTCTAAAGACACAGGAATGTTCTAATTGGGCTGTAGTTGTAAGAAGTCCTCTTCCTAGTTCATTGGAAAGGAGGAGTTTAGAAGAAAAATGCACCAGAAATTTCTGTCTCATTGTTGAAGTTCAGGTTTCCCCTTTAGTTGAACAGCACACCTTGCCTGCCATGGGTGCAATTAGACAAGATTGTGCAAAAATCTTTTAAGATTTAAATACATACGTTTTTAAAATTTATGTGATGAACTGATTAAATAGTTCATAATAAGTTACTTTGGGGATAATGCATTTGTTATTACGTCCTCGTGGAACTTTAGTCACCTTTTCCTCGGAACATTTTGGAGAAGGGTGAGAAGATAATTTTTCAGTTAAAATGGAAGGTTGCCAATTTTCTAGAAAGTTAACTACTTCAGTATAACCACAGGCTTAGAGAACATCCTGAGGACAAGAAGGGCTGGGGAGTGTGGCTTCCCAGGATAGGATTTCCATTTCGCCTTGGAATGAGTTGGTTCTCTCCAGGGGCTCCTGGGGCCCGAAGTGTGTTTTTCACTTTTAATCTGCACTTGTGACCATCACTTATTGAAGCCGCTCTTGGATTCAGAAAACAGGCCCAAGAGCAGAATCCCAGACTTCGCTCCTTCCACGTTAAGCACCCTGGTTTCTCAAGAGCTGTTCTCTAGTAACTTTCTTGGTTTGTGTCCCCGCTCCCCACCACTGGCTTGTCTTGCTAGCAAAAAGGTCATGTGGCCCTGAATGGGAACCTTCTTATGTTAATGGAGCAGCTCTGTCTAGTGGACATTGCTGGAGAACCTGAGTGATGCTCCTCTGGAGGGCTGGGAGTTTCACGCATGTCCTTCATTTTAGACCATGTGCAAAACCCTTGACCTACATAGGCCCATCTCTAAAAGAGAAAACAGCCATGCCTTCTTGCAAGTGACAGCTACTGGGGTCGCAGGACATTGCACCACCTCAGATACTGGTGGACTTGGTGCACACGCACGCGGACAGCAGAGGTAGCTGTGAGTTGTGTGGTGGCTGCTGCTCAGAGTGTCAGCCCTCTTGAGTTTGACAAGTGCCTTCTCAAGGACGGGAAGGAGCTCCTGTGTCACCCTACTTTTGATGTCAGAAGATGCTGAAATTCACAAGCTCTTTATTCACCTTCATCTTTTGGCATTGGGAGAACCTGTAACTCAGCATATAGTGTGATGTTTAAATAACTTTAAGATTGGAAAACATACACCAGAAGCCCATGTGGAGGGGGGAGGGATAGTTCTGTTCCTCTTTCTGCCTCTGACCATGTCCCAATAAATCTCTTACAATATTGGGTTTCTCATCTAGGACAGGATCAGGGAATTTTTTTTTTTTTTTAAGAGAGAGAAGGAGAATCACTTTTATTCAGTTCTTCATGTGGCTTTTGTTGCTCCGACACTTCGTTGTGTACATGGTGCTGGGGTTCAAACTCGAGTCCTTGCGTGTGCCAAGCAAGAGCTAATCACTGAGCAACCACTCCAGCCCAGAATCATAGAGTTTTAAAGGTACAGTACATGTAATTTTTTTTTTAAAGAGAGAGAATCAATTTTATTTAGTTTTTCATGTGGCTTTCATTGCTCTGACACTTCATTATATGTGGTGCTGGGGTTCGAACTGGCATCTCAAAGCGCCGTAACCACCAAGCCACCACTCCAGCCCAAGAGCACATGTAATTTTAAACATGAAGCCTAACGTTCTGTGAAATGACCCAGTGTGGTGATATATGCTGATGTGGAACTATAAAGAAACAGTGGCATATAGTGAAAAGCCATTTAGCATTTATACACAGGCTATTTTCCAGAAGGGGTTGATCTGTGATTCCCCTTGGGCTGATTTTGGAATGTTGTGGTCTGCAGTTTCTTTTAAGATTCATGGTGTGGGGATAGGACTGATTCTAACCAAATACAGATAACGCCAGGTATCTGTGTCACAGTTTTCTTGATATAGATATTTCTCTTTTAGGGACTGTAACGTGTGGTAAATATGTACTATGTGGAGCAAGTACCATGTTATTTGTGCTGTGACTTTGGTCATGGATGCCAACCTGAAGAGTTCTTTATTACATGTTTTTAAAAGCCTGAAGTCTGACTGGTCATTCATGGAGAGAATGACCGTCTGGATCGTTTTACTGTTGATGACAGCAAAGGAAAAATTGAGACAGCCCTGAAAAGGGGTTTCTTCTCAGGGACCTCGCCCTGCCTGTGTCTTTCCCCTGGAACGCAGTGCCGTCCAGCACTAACAGTGGCCTTGTTGGTTTTATAGCACATCTCAGCTCTCCTCTGGCTATCCCAGGAAGCCTAGGGACGGAGCCTGAGTGGCTCCCACTTCAAACAAGTGCATTTACAAGTGGCTTTGGGGTAAGTCTCCTTTGACCGTGGAGCTATATAGGACAAATACATGGGGTAAAAATCACCAGAATCATCACTTGTAATTCTTGTGAACTTTAAGTTAAATGCTGTTTCTTAACATGCTTATGATGCATGGCAGTCAACAATTTGTAAGTAACATTTTCTGTAGGCGAGTTCTTCCCAGGGCCCACCTGCAACCCTCATAGGCTCACCACTGTCTAGAGATGCTTGAAACTGGCTGGTAGACCCACTTCTTTCCCCTTGTCCTTCCCATTCACAGTTTCTTCTGTGCCCTTGCCAGGCATTTCCCAGCCACAGAATAGGTCCTACCTGCGGATGAGCTGGCTGCCTGCCTGGCGATGGGGTGGACCCCATGTTGGTGAAAATGCTTAGGGAAAGCCTGAATTCATCCTGTGAAATTTCAGTGAGATTTATTTGAATATCTTCCAGGGACTAGGGTGAGATGAATCAAATAGGGATGCGTGCCCTGGTTGGGAAGGTGGTGGCAGTGATGGTGACCATCTCTTCTAGACCCAGTGAGGATTAATTAGAGCAAAGGATCCATGTGATGCGACACCCTTACATGACTGATTTTTGTGGACAACCCTATTTTCTGTGTGTCTTTGGAGCATAAAAATGCAGACCCTATTACTTCAGGAGCACCATAGAAATAGGTCAGAGTTGAGCCTGAATCTAGATGGTTTCTGTTAAAAGTGTGCCCCCCCCCCACCGGACCCCTACCTTGGTTCACACTTGGTTTGCAGAGCCAGTTCATCTGTGTGGGATCTGAGCCAGCTGACCACTTCAGCATGCTGTGTCCCTGGGGCTCTGTGGGTTAAAAAGCCCTCCCTGCAGTCCCCTCAGAGTGGAGTGAGGTCCTGCGGAACCGCAAAGGACCCGTGGGGCAAGTGTCAGAAAACTGCCATGTTCATGGCTGTGTGTCACTGAGTCAGGTCACTGATCTCTCTGAGTCTCAGTTTGCTTATCTACAAAAGCAGGTTAAAATTTAACCTTTCTGCACAGGGCTAGCACTTACAAGGACTAGCTCTGATACGGGCTGCTGATTTTTGGCTTTTTAAAGTCACTTAATATTTAATGTGATTTCAAAAGGTTCCAGAAATTAACACAGCATATAGGAAGTGGCCGAGCTATCTTATACTACTGGTATAAAAATGACTGTTTTCCTCAGTAAACTGAAATGAATCAGGTTTCAGCTCATGAAACAATACTTACCTGTTTGGTGAAAATTTTTTATTTCTGAAGTGATATTCCCTAGAAGTCCTGCCTACCAATTTGGGCATCCTAGAAAGGCTGGTGTTTTCCACTTTCAAAGGGAACTTACTCTGCAGTTGGAATGATGGTCTGTTTGTGGTACCAAGGTGTCCTTTAGCATCTTTAAAAGATTTCCTGGTTGTTTGGCTTCAGCTCTCCCTAGGGGACCTGTTGATCCCTGCAGGGACTAGTCACAAGCCCTGAAGGAGAAGCTCCACCAGCCAGTTCCTGAGCCTGGACCTCTGATCCTGGCTGTCCTGCCAGCCCTCTCAGAAGTGAAGTCCTCCTAGAGCTTTCTTGGAGGCAGAAAAGGCCACCTACTAGCATTGTGCTGGCAGTGATCTAGCCTTGGAGTTCTCAAAGCTGGTGGTTTATCTCTTATACCACTATGTTGGGACCAGGAAATACAGTCCCAGTACTCTTGAGATTTCTTCCAACTCTCAGTTGGTGAACCCACAAGACACGAGGCTGCCCTTCTGTAGATGTTTCCTCCTAGCATGCAGTGGCCAGGCCTCAGGCTGAAGTGTGTGGCCCCTTGAGGACCAATTGGGGCTGCACTCTGGGGTTTGGTCTGCTTTTGTTTTTTTCTCCCTCAGTGATAGATATGGACCTTACTCTGTAAATCCAGAGTTCCTCTTTTTAAAATAACCTCTTTAATAAATGAATATCAAGGATGTTTAGCAAAGGATGGGAATCATTTAGTCATGAAGTCACAGCGTAATTTCAGTGTTTCTGAAAGATAGACTTTAATTGCCAGGTTTGATTGATGGTCTGCCTGTGAGCTTGTCCTTTCTCCCTTTTCCTTCCCTCTCATTCTCTCTCTCTGAAAGAAGTCTTGGCCATAAGGTTTTTTAAGTATTTATATCTTTGTAGAGTGTTTGATTCCTTGGGAGAAATTAAAGGCCAGGAAGAGGAGACTTGTGGGTGGGAGTCTTAAGGGTTCCAGGGTCAGAATTCTAAGTTAATTTCCACTGGCCCTCCATTTGTATACATGCCACTGTAGTTCATTGGCACATCCCAATAGTCATTTGTACGTTCAGAAATGATCAGACGGCAACACAGCCTAACATAGCTGTAAGAAGTGAGGATCTGTGTGTTGGGGATGGACCTGATGGAAGGTGGCCCTCGGGCTTAACTGGAAGTGCTGTCCGCAGACCGAGTGCCCCAAGCCAAAGCACTTCCTGCCCCAGTCAACTCAAGGCTGCCTCAGCGACTGGGGTAGGGACCCCCTGCCCACCACTGACCAAGCAGCCACATGCAGGCCACAGAAGTCTAGACCAACCTCACTCCTGGAATCTGCACACCTGGCCCTGGGCACTGGCCCAGGGCAGCCTTTTGTCTCAGTCTTGAAACCACCCTTGAGACCGTCCTTTTAGTTCCTTCCTCTGTTGTACCAGCCTGATGGTTGTGTCCTGGTCACACCTTACAGTGGATGAGGGCTTTGAACTATTTGTGGAGCTCAGAAACCTGATTTTGTGGTTTCAATTTCAAAATTCCTTGGAAAATTTCAGACTCTCAAAACCCCCAGTGCATCTAGATAGAAAAAAGGGACTTTGGAAACTCCCTTCTTCCGTATTGGGTGGCTGGACCTTTAGAAGGGCAGATGACTGACTGCACCTGCACCTCACCACCCTCAGGAGATCTAGAGCATCCCAGTGTGCACACTCTTCCAGTCACCCCCTTGCTCCACACATCCCAGTAAGCACAAGGAAGAGCCACCCAGAACAGTGTCATACCCAGAGAAGCACGCAGTGTGATATTCATGTCTTGACTTGTGACTGTAAGCATTTCCTCCTGAACTGCAGTTCCCTTTCATTCTTCAAATGAAAATCACTTTATCACTGATGGCAGCTTGAGATGTTGGGTCTTATTTGGGTGGCAGGTGATAAAGGATGTGAATGGTGGGATGTGCAGAAGGAATGGAAGATGGCGAATTCTTTATTAAGTGCTTGAGAGTCAGTTGAATGTTAAAATTGTGCCTTGTACATCAATGCATCTTACACATCAGTCATCATATATGGAATAGGAATGTTAGAAACTCAGTTGGAAATCATCCTCTCTGCGAAAAGCGTTACAAATCCCAGCTCCTATCCCACGAATGATGGGTTCTGTGGCTCTTGGCACATGTGAGTGGGTCACCGAAGCGGCAGCAATGAGAAGGGGCCAAGCGTTTGAATTGGCAGAGAGGACAAGAGGGCTGTTCCAGAACAGCTCCTTCATTTATTCAGCCAACATTTATCGTGCACCTGTTTGCTGCTGTCCGCTGCTTGGGACATCGAGAACATTTTGCCTCCCTCACTGGAATGTGAGCTGCTTGAGGGCAGATTCCATATCTGAGACATGCCCTTAAAGTAGCAGATGACTTGAAGGCTTCACTCTGCATTCAAGGAGCTCAAAGTCCACAAAAATGTAGCCATCCCAGGCACTAAATGATCAGGTGCCAGGTGAGAGGTGTAGGAGTTCAATAAAGGACAGCCCAGCGAGGGTGGGGCTGGAGGAGCCTCGGAATGTGCAGGTGATTCACTCAGGCTGGGAGAAGAGCAGTCCTGGCAAAGTGGCTGAATCCAACTCATTGGACAAGCAGAGGGTTTGTTCTCAGTGGTGTTAGGATATAAAGTGTAGATGGGGACAGGAGAACTCAGTCCCACAGATCTTTGCCAGCTAAAATTGCTGGATATCATAATTCAGGTTAATCAACTAGAGAGTATCCAATCGCTCCATAAGGCTCTGTGCCTTAACAATGGTTCTTTACAAGACTAGAATCCCAGATTATGTACTCTTCTATGTAGTTTGAAAAATCTAAGCATCTTAAAATATGAAATCTCTGCAACTTCTGTTGATATTAAGTCGTTATACTTAGTAACAAAATCCCTCCCCTGATATGTTTATGCAGAGATAGGAAAACTTCCTTTGGCCACCACTAATCCCTAGAATTTAAGCAACAGAAAAGTCAGCGCCTCCTTGCACAGCTCGCTCTCCTTCGGCTGTGATGCGCTAGGGTGGCCCTGTTCTCATTTCCCCCGTGTTTTCTCAACACAACACAGGGGCTGGCTGGAAGGGCTGTCCACCCCCGGTCAAGCTGTACCGAGGCAAATTCTCTCCAGGGTCCTGTCTCAGCCTTCCATGTTAGGCTTTATCTGTCACCCTGAGAAAGCCCAGGGCTCTGGGAGGTGGCACCACACAGCACTTCCACAAGGCTGCCTGACAAAGCTGGGGCAGGTTGTTAAGATAGTATATGTAGGGGCTGGAGCGGTGGCTCGGCAGTTATGGTGCTTGCCTAGCATGAGGAAGTAGGCAAGTTCAAACCCCAGAGCCACATACACTACGAAGTCTCCAAGCAACAAAAGCCACATGACAAACTAAATAAAATTGATTGTCTCTCTCACTGTCCCTCTTTAAAAAAAAAAAAAAGTATATGTCGTCAAGGGTCTTTCTATATCATCCTGAATGTTGCTTTTGCCTTGAAAAGCTGCTGCTTCTCACCTCCATAAGTGCCAGAGCCCAGGGACCAGGTTTCCTGGAAATTTGACATTCATTTTGGGAGACTTCCTAACTGAATACAAACCTGGCCTCCAGCCGGGCTGAAACTTCTTTACCTGTTCTGGTTCCCTCAAAAAGGCAAATTGACAGTATTTGCCAAAATGGATTTTTATAGACCTGCACCTCCTAAGCCCTCCTCTCAGGCAGCCACAGGAGATGGCTCTGTATGGCCAGCTCAGGACTGGATTTTCATTGGCTGGACTCCTGCCATAGCTGAAGGCTGGTTTTCGTCAATGTCCCAGACTTCTCTCTTCATCACCTAGTCCAACCTAGAAGATAATGAAAATATCCAAGCCAGAGTGTTGGCATGTTTTCCTGAGCTGTGTGGCATTCTGCCTGTGGAGACAAACTCCACAGGAACTGCTACCATGTTGGTGTTTCAAAATTAGCTGTGGCTGCCTAACCTAGGACTCACAAAAATACTGTGATACCAGCTCTAAAGGTCTTGCTGTATGCTGGCAGATGACAGTGGCTTCTGATGGACTGGTATCACTCGGTCTTTCTGGGAGCAAAGCGGAGATCGTGGCAGGCAGATATTTCTTTGCTCTGTACTGAGGTGAAACAGCCAAGCTGCGAAGTCCACCTTGTACTCTGCACTCCATGTGAGGCAGCCCAGACTGAGGGATGCGTTCCCTTTCTATCCTGAACCTTCCATATGTAGTCACCAGCTTGCCCTGGGAGTTGGGGTTTGGCTTAAATTATCCTTGATTTTTGGGGTGAATGGAGTGCAGTTTCACTTTAATTTTGTTTTTCAGGCAGACTTTCTTCTAAACGTGTTTTAGTTCTAGTGGGCAAGATGATGGACGACCTTCACATGCGTGTGGATGTGAGGGTTTCACACTGCTTTTTTTTCTTCTGTCATACTTAGTATCAGGTCTTTGTTGTTCCTTCTCTGCCAAGAAGATAAAACCCCTACTAACAAATGCTTTTTTTTCCACAGAGGAGTTAAGTTGTGGGAGGATGGGGGGCAGGAGCAGTTATGTTCCATTCCCAGATAAAGTTGAGGGGGTTATGTTTGGTGTGGTTTGGGGAGGTGTTTCCCTCTCCTTGAATATCATGTGACTTGGTGATAATTAGGCAGAAGCCTGCCTTTCCTGCAGATGCTGGGTTTATGAGGGACTGCCTCTCACCAGAGACCAGATGACAGCATCCACAGATATTTTTAGAATGGGCCCCATCATTTATTCGGTCTCCACATTTCATTTTCTGTGCATCTACAGCCCCATTTCATAGTTATTTATTGAGCAGGGGGGAGTAAGGGGATATCATCGACCTCTTAATGAAATTCACCGATGAGACAGGGCAGTGTTTCCATACTTACTGCTGATCAGTGTGTTGCCCGGTAACTGCTATCATTCTGTCAGCTCTCTACTTCCTTTTTTGCTTCCAAAAGTTTTGCTTAATCTGATCTGTTTTTAAGCTAGAAGGGCATCGACACACACATAAATCAAAAAGACCATACTTCACGCCACAAGAGTGATGTAAGCTTCCCTAAAACCCATGAAACCCGCACCCAGGCTGAGTCTCATCAGCTCCCAGCTGGGCGGTTGGTTCAGCTGCTGGCTGTGCCCCCCTCCCCCTTTTGGGTCCTTGACTGAATCCAGGAAATGTGCAGTGAGCTGCAAAAGAGCCCCGAGAAGTCTAAGGCAGAGGCGGTGCCGCTTTCCATGAGATGAGTTCTGTTACCCAGGTCTTCCTCATGAGTGCTATCTGGTGTTCCCTTAGTAGGATGATTGTATTTCTGTGCAGCATTTACCTGGTTCCGTGTGTTTTCACAACATTTTATCTTCTCTTTTCTTTCTGTCACAGAGAAAAAATAGTGGCCTTTCAGTTGTGTGGCATGAGGTTTCTCTGTTAGATGCACCCTTTGTAGGAGCTGCCTCTGTAACTTGCCCTCCGTCCTGGCGGCTCATCCTGCAGCACAGAGGTGCAGGCCTAAGACCCTAGAGGAAGCCTGTGACATAGCATCACAAGCGGCCCCACCCATTCTGCAGAAAGGGAAAGTGATGATTAGTGCACCTCTTTAATGACGACACTCCCAGAAGATTCTGGGTCTTTTGCTGAGGGAATGGGTATGTGGCCTGGGGGTTGGTATTGCTTTGGACTGCCCCACACAGTCCTCCTGCCCCTTATTTCAGGGATGATGGACCCATCCTGCCTGCAGTGATGCCATGTCGGGGTGCCTCGGTGCCCCTGTCTCTTCCCCTCTCACATTGGCCTGCCCCCGCAGCAGAGCAAGCTCCACACTCTGCCTCTGAAGTAGGAGAATGAAGTGTCACCTTCCTATTCTGCATTAGTTTCCACAGCAGAATAATTAACACCAAAGGGAACTAGGGAAGGGGTCTGAATTAGGTAATACCTTGCCACTTCTCCCTTGGCACTTAACAAAGTCAGGATGGGGACTTGGGGACCATAGCCCCTGATGACTAATGGCATGGTGATGTTAGATTGTGATCTATCCAGTGTTATTGAGAAGAGAAAAACCAATTCTCTTTCAAAGGCCGTTATCTGTGAGGCCCTAACTGGTGCTTTGGGGCTCATGTAGAGCACCAGCGGTAGCAGGGCCCGTTCCTCACATCCTGAGATCGGGGATCTACTTGTTTTTCTCCTGAAATTAGTCAGCCATTATTTTATAGTCCGGGATAATACTGCATAGTCACTTTACAAAGCAGAAAATACTCCCAAAAAAAAAAAAAAAAAAAAAAA
>PVKS010034244.1:0-11724 GCA_004027875.1 Aplodontia rufa | reverse complement strand
TAAAAAAAACATTTCATTAGATGTTTAAATATTTATAAAGTAAAAAAAAAAAAGAAACTTAAGTGATGACAATGACATAAAACTGACATTTTTAATTTTCTTAAAATAATCAGCTACTTATTTATTTATTTATTTATTGGTACCAGGGATTGAACCCAGGAGCACTTACTGAGCCACATCCCCAGCCTGTTTTTATATTTTAAATTTTATTTTGAGACAGGGTCTTGCTAAGTTGGTGAGGCTGGCTTGGAACTCACAATTCTCCTGCCTCAGCCTCCTGAGCTGCTGGGATGGCAGGTGTGCGCTACCTCACCTGGCTGGCCTCCATTATCAATAGGAGTTGCACTTTGTTTTTTAGGTCTACATGTTGCATAAAGAATCTTTAACTTTGTCCTCGTATGCAACTCAGTTGGCGTTTGATAGCTTTCAGATTCGTGTAGGTGTGCTCATCCTTGGCCCTTCCCAGTCACTCACCCTGTGCAGCGCCTAGTACTGTCCATTCTCTTTTCCCTTGCTATCGCTCAGCTGCTAATCCTGTGACGGTCCCATGTTAAATGCCCTTTTGCCCCTCTGTAACCCGCAGTCCACCTTCCCGTTGGTTCAACACAGCTCTTGCTCCTGTTTCCTCCCCTTTGCTGCAGCATTCGTACTTATCTATAGCAAATGGGAACACTTTTACCTAATGTTTCAAAATGCTTCTCAGTCTGCTTCTGTTGTCCACACCCAGTCTTATTTTTTTACACTTTGAAACATACCCACCAATTCCCTATTTATTAAAATAACTCATTTTAGCACATACTTCAGAATAAGAGCTAGTTTGCTTTCTTTCTTTCATGCAGTTGCTGACTTGTGACTTCCCAGTCCCAGCCTGAGAATCTGCATTTTAATGTGTTCCTCTGGGAGATTAAAGTGAAGAGCCTCTGGCCACTAGCCTTTCCTGTCCTCACTTTCTCTCTGACCTCTAGAAAACACACCTCTTCTGCATAGGATCAAGCTTCCAGTGCATGTTCACTTGTGCTGCTTACTGATTATTTCTCCAACCAGGGTGTAAGCTCCCTGGGGCAGAGGCCATGTTCATACTGCACCCAGAAGTAGAAAGCTCACTGGGTTGGGGATTTGATTGGCTGATTTCATTTACAGGTTCCACCTGTGAGTATAAACACCGGCTCCTCCAGCCTCAGTTTGCTCCTAGGTGAGGGTGAGAATAGGGAGAGTTGATGTCTAAGTTTCCACTGTTTCAAAAACCTGGAGAGCCAAAAATCACAGAGTGCAAGAACTTCGAATCTTACCTCTGCCATCAGAGGTAATTTTGAGCAAAAAAATAATTGCTTCAAGTCTTACTTTTTGTTTTTGTTTATTTGATTAGTATTGGGGATTGAACCCAGAGGGGCTTTACCATTGAGTCATATCTGCAGCCCTTTTTATTTGTTTATTTTGAGACAGGGTCTCACTAAGTTGCTTAGGGCCTCACTAAATTGTTAAGGTTGGCCTTGAACTTGAACTTGGGATCCTACTGCCTCAGCCTTCTGAACAATAACCTGCTGGAATTTCAGGTTGAGACATTGTGTCAGCAAGTCTCAGGTTTTTTGTTTTGTTTTGTTTTGTTTTGTTTAATAAAGAGAGAAGGAAAGAGAGACCATCAATACCAAATATCAATTTAATTATTTTTTCAACTGTTGTGCTGGGAAAATGGAAACCAAAAGTATGTGTATGCAGTGTTGGAATTTGAACCCAGGTCCTTGTGCATGCAGGCAAGCTCTCTGCCACTGAACCACCATTCAAGTATGGAATAAATAATATGCATTTCCAGGGATTGCTGGGAGGATGATATGTAAACTATCTGGCACAATAACTCATGTGTGATGGTCTCCATGTATGGTTATTATTACATGTCGTCTTCCACCTTTCATGATAAAGAGAGGCTGAGCATTATGACGCAGATGACATTATTTTCAGACACTCTGTACTGTACAGCTTTCTATTCTTAGTTTAGTTTCATTCTAAAATATGAGACTGGTTGGTTTCAAACTTGGCTCCATTACTTAACACCTTAGTGAGCCTGAATATGTTATTTTAACTTTCTTGGGGGAAAAAGTCTTCTCTGTTTAATTGGTAATTAGGTCCCCACAACTCCTCTTCCTCCATCCTCCACCTCATTTTAAATGCAGTGGCTTTTAGAAGTTCAGACATCCAATAATGTAGCTACTTTACTCATAGGTGGTATCTATTATCTACATCTGACTTTTTAAACAACTCTAGTGAATTTATGTGGTTTCTGGCATTTTACTATAAACTTAGTAACTAATAAGAATTATAGTTGATATATATATATATGCACATTTGTATATGCATAACATTTATCAGTTTGCTGAGCATCTTCATGTATATTTTATTAGATCTCTTTTTATCATCCTCCTTTTATAGGTGAGGAAACTGGGGTTGAATGTGACCTCTGCTGTAGGTCATAAAATAGAGATATTGAAAGTTTTTAAACCAACTTTAATATTTCTTAAAAATTAGTGCATTATGGTTATACATAATAGTGGGATTCATTTTGACATGTTCATAAATGCATATAACATACTTTTCTCCATTTCAGTCGCTGTCATATTCTTTTTATTAAACCACTCTCCTCAGATATCATCTAATCTGTTACAGGTCTAATTTGGGAAATGCAGTTTACATAGTTATTGCAGAAATGACTTACATTGACTTGTGGTCTTACAATGCATTCCTATCTCATGTGCTTCTCCTAACAGCACCTACAGCTCTCTTTTTACAAATGAGAAAACTAAGTACAGAAAAGCCAAGTGTTTTGCAAAAATTCACACAGAAAATTAAAGCATTGCTAGCATTATATTCCTCTGTTTTATACTCTACTGTATTGCTGATTGTGATGTGAATAGTAAGATACTTTAATCACCTTTCATTTTATAGAAAAGATAGGCAAGCCAAAGGATAATATCAAGAGCCCAGTCACTATAGAAGCACTTTTGATTGTATTTTTTTCTTTTAAAGCAATTGAAAGGATTTTTCTAAAGATCTGTTTTAAAATTTAGGAATTGTTAATAATTAAGAAGTCAGTCTTTCTTTTCCTTTTTTTTTTTTAAGAAATGAGGGAATTGTTCTACCCAAAGCTTCTTTTGGGTCACAAGATAACCCTCAAAAAGCTTCTGGTTTTGATTAGGATTTTAGTTGAGCAAATGACTGAAGACATCTGAAATTTATATCCTTTCACTAATTAATTCTTTCATTCATTATTCATCGATTGCATTGTGCCAACTTGTACTATGCAACATTATCTGCACTAATGATTACAACAGAAAATTTGAGATACATTCATAAACAAATCAAAATCAAAGGTAGACTTAGTTGATGATTTGGACTCCATGCATAGAGGTTCAGACTTTATGTCATTCCTTTATTAGTTCCATGGAAATGACAACATAGATTAGCATCACCACTAGCTTCATTTCATCCAAACCAAGAGGAAAAAAACAAGTTCAGTCTTTTTTTTTCTATTTTGTAGCTGTATATAGTTTCCTCCCCCGACCCTTTCAACCTGGCTATGTATGGGAGGATGACTGATTTCGGGTTCACATTTATATTTTTTTAATTCTCTATCATACCTATAAGGATAAAGATAAATATTCTGTGAAATTACATAACAAATTAATTCCACGCTGTTGCTTTAGAGATTTGGAATTTGATTTTTTAAGAGAATTAGAATTTGATTGATTAAGGGAACGAAGGGGGTATTTGGCCCACATGCAATATATTAAAGAACACATGTGGGATAAAATACCAAAGCAAGTTAAAACAAAGAGAGTGTGACTGTAATTGATGGTATTAATACTAAGTCACAGCCAGACTCAGTAGTGAGCACCTGTCGTCCCAGCTACTTGAAAGCTGGGGCAAGAGGAATTCTTGAACCCAGCAGTTTAAGATCAATGACTCTACAAGCCCCCTCTTTCCTTAGCAACTCTCCTCCTGATCCTGCCTGTTAGGTAGAAGCAGGCCATAGTCCACGGCCGGAGCTGAGCACTTCCCTGCACAGTTTAAAGGAGAGAAACAGGTCCTTAGTTGCCTGATTTTAGGAAACAACATCTCCGAGTGTCCTCTTGCACAATGCTGGCTAAAGAGGCTATTCTCCATTTCCAATTTATGGTAATCATTTTTTTGCTAATGTAAAAACTTGATTTTCACATTGAAATGTGGAAAATAATAGGGCTTTGGTTGGCTTGACATGTTAACAATTTCTGCAAGCTATCATGGGGGCCTTCTGTGAATAAGAAAATTTACCAGTAGAAATGGAATATTCGTTAGCTCTCACACAGTGCAGTTAAAACAGGAGCCTTCGACTAGACTGTAATCCTGAAGAATACTAATAACAAAAAGCAATTTCTTCACTGAGAATCAAAAAATGTTCATGACCTAAGAACAACACTTTCTTTTTTATGAGAGCATATTTCTCCTTTGACTATAACTTTAATTAAACTCTATTAACTTTAATTTAATTTAAGCTATTTAAATAGTTCAAATGCTATTAAACTCAAAGAGCATATTTTTTTAAAAGGTATTTAGTTTCTGGGCATTTTTCCTCGATCTCACACAGCCTTAATTACTATCCACTTATTGTTAAGTATATCATAAAATAAAATATAATGTATAAATTGCATTAATTTCCATAAAAGTAAACTTGAGGCAGAGCCATAAACTAACCAAAATCGGAGGTACAATAAAAGGCAAAGTACATAAAGCATCTTCAAACACTTGGACCTCCATGAATGGTGAACAGATTTTATTACGTTGTTCTATTATTTCTATGGAAATGAGAATAGCCATTTTCATGTATAGTGCATTATTATGTAACATTCCCATCCTATTATATGACTTTCTCTTCTCCCTGCTCTATTTTAATGTATTTTCCCCAAAGTAAAGCTTCTCTATAGCTACAATAATTTTCAAAAGTTTGCCAAGTCATATATTTTCCTTTATAATTACTTGTGTAATTACAGCACCCTGGCACATATTAGTAACTAGGGCAACAGGGTTATTTAATTATATCCTAATGAACAGTTGCAATTATACAATTTTTTAAATCCATAGGAAATTAAGGAAATGCTTTCCATCAGCCCCCATATTGCTTGAATTTGAGTTTCAAGAATATGATTCGTTAAATCACTCTGTGTAAAAATTTTCACTGCCATAGAAATTATAGATGTTAACCCTCAGAATATAGAATCAGTGATTCTTGGATTTGGAAGCAGTTTTGTATGTATTCAAATTAAATTCTTTCAGGGTTTACCAACAGATGTTTTATTAAACATTTTCTAATTTGCAATACACACTTGTTAATGAGACATTGCTTAAATACCTCCAGGGACATACTGTTTACAATCAGAAAAGACTGCATTCCAGGGCTGAGCTGTGCTAATGACTAGCAGATAAACTCTTGAACACCTAATGTGTGCAAAACACTCCTCCAAATATTGTGCGGAGTGCAACATTTGAGTCACTCTTTACTTTTGTACATTCAGTGCCAACCTTTAAGGTTATAACCAATTTTCTTGAAAAAGAAATGGGATGATCATACTGTAATATACAAACTGTCCCCCTTGTCAGTGTGTAGTTCAGATTCTCTGACTTCCACTAAACAGTTGAGGCAATTACCTACTTTTCGGATCAAAGATGTTTCCATGCCATGCATCATGGTCTCCTCTTTGACTTTTTTTTTTTTTTTTTTAAAGAGAGAGGGACAGTGAGAGAGAGAGAGAGAGAGAAAGAGAGGGGGAGAATCAATTTTATTTAATTTTTCACATGGCCCTTGTTGTTCCAACACTTTGCTGTGTACATGGTGCTGGGGTTCGAACTCATGTACTTGCCCATGTTGGGCAAGTGCCACTGCTCCAGCCCTCCTCTTTGACTTTTGTTTCTCCTAGGTACTCCAAGCTGCATATCTTTCAGTTTGTACCTGATTTTTCCTTTCCTGCTCAGTCACTTTTGACTGACAGCATAATCAAAAGCCTAGGAATTGGATTTGGTACTTCCCAAAGACTATACTTTCAGTTCCTCATTTCACGAATCATGGGCAAGTAGTATAGTCCCACTGTCACTGGAGCCTGGGTGCCAGCCTGTCCAGTGTTGGCTCTCAGCTCTGCTGGAGCTAGTGGAGCTAGGGACATAGGTCATGCAGATTAGTTGGTGTGTGAATGACATCTGAAAGAGTCCATTAGGAAGTGGAAAATCCTTCTGGCGAAGGCAGGAACTATCAACCTTTTCAATTGTGGAGGTCACTTTTAATATCCAGTATCTTATGGCCTGTCTTCTTACAGCAGTTACACTGTTAGTTTCAACTGATGGGATAAAAACAATAAAAATGAGCTATATTCAAAGTGGTTGTATATTATTTTCTATTTTATTAATTCTTTTAATACTAATATTTTTTAAGACAATGGGACTTAATGCATGTGAGACACATTAGCTACTCCAACTTGTCATATTTGTAGCTTTATTACATGTATTCCAAGGGACACATGTTTCAAGGAATTTGAACCATGTTATGATAAGAATATAGTCATAGATACATGACATGCAAAGCAGATGATGCTCATTATCTCTTCTAGTCCTCAAAACCACTCTGCGGGATTTCTAGTGCATTATCACACTTTTATTTTATGTGTGTGGAAATGGGCTTCAGGGGAATGAGTGACTGCCCTGGACATAGAACTAGAGGTGACAAAGGTGGATGTTTGACTCCAAGTCTTTGTCACAAGGGACCCTACTCTATGACTATGCAGTATCATTTCTCAGGCACCAGCAAGCTGTTTACAAATAAAAATAGGAAAGTCTGCGGAGGCTGAATGCAAGAACTGCATTCATAATGTCCACCATGCCCAGCCTCGCCACCTTTGTCGTGCTAGTTGATGTTTCTGACATTCTCCCAAGCAAATAGGAACTGGAAATTGAAGATAACAACAGAAACAGAATTTTAGTTTCCTATTAAAGCTGCAGAATCAACATTAAATTTAGACTTTTAATTGATTCACTCATTAACACTATTTTTTTTCAGTGCTTTAAAGATAGATATCTGCATTGTAATAACTGCCTCGGTTATCTGAACACATTCCTTGGCTTTACCCCCTAATCCAAGAAAGATAATCATATAATTGTTAATCTGGATCCTCCAAGTGAAAACAATGGTAGTTAAAAATTTCGGTTCAAGTATAGGAAGTATCAAGTATAATAAGGAAAAGTAAACAGAAAACCACAGCAGTTAAGAGGAAGGAGGGGTTATTTTTTAAATTAGTTCACAGGAGCCTTTATATAAAATTAAGCTGGCATGTTTCCTGCATGTTAAATAATAGTTGAGTTAAGGGAATTCAGAGTTGGTAAGGGAATGGCCTCTAGATAGATGGACCATTCCTTTATCATCTAAACCAAGACATACTGGAGAACAAAGCAGGGGTGCTTTCAATAATTATATCAATGCAACTGACAAAGGTGGAATTTTTTTTGGGAAAAGCAGGATATGTGGTCATGTAAACTATAGTGGGATGGGTAGAATAGCTATTTTTGGCAAGAGCAAGAGAAGGGAACAATAAAAAATAAAGTTAGAAAAATACATCAGGACTGTATTGTGAAGATGAGTGTCAGGCAGTATTTTACAAAGTCTAGTCACTGAAAGTTTTGGAATAGGTAGATGCAGGGTATAAACAGAACTGTCTTCTAGAGAGATGAATTTGACAGTAGAGTGTAAGATGAATGACAGAGGGCAGACACTGGAAATATTTACTTGTTATGCCCATGATTGCTTTTCTGTCTACAAGCCTTTCTTAGAAAATTTGCTTTGTTCTCAGTTTAAATAAGGATACCTTTATGTTCCATGTATTTATTTATCCTGATCAAATTTGATAGAAGCAGGGGTAGACATGTGACTTGCTGATCCAGTGAGATGGATTCCTTTTAGAAACTTGGAATTAGGACCACAGACCAAGTTGTGAAACAGTAGGAATTCATTCTTTTGGTATATTTGACATGGACTTTGAGCAAAAGGATGTGTTTACCAGAAAATTGATATGTGGAGAGAAACCAATGCTACAAATGTGCAAAATGAAACACATGTAAGACTGGTGCGTGTGCACATGTGTACATGTGTGTGTACATGCATGTGTGCACATGCATGTGTGCGTGTAGGATAGGACAGAAGGGAAAGACAGGAAGCTGCTTCCTGATGGCTTTGAGGCTCTGTGATACTTAATGTGTACCATCCTCTGTGGCATTCCTCTGCATTGTCAAGATTAACTCCTTTGTCTTGTTCTAATTTGATTAGGTTTATTTTTTTTAAAAAAACGAATGTGTTCTAAGATAAAGTAGGAAATGTTCCCCAGTAAGACCAAA
Source organism: Aplodontia rufa (assembly GCA_004027875.1). Lineage (NCBI taxonomy): Eukaryota > Metazoa > Chordata > Mammalia > Rodentia > Aplodontiidae > Aplodontia > Aplodontia rufa. Next base: position 3,324 of record PVKS010034244.1, on the reverse strand, counting down.
CCATTGACTCTAGCACTGCATTTTCAACAACACAAAACAAATCTCCTTGTCATCATAGCCCATCAAATATTCTAAGACAAACGTTTCCTATGATTTCTTCTTTCTTCCAGCCAAACATTTCTCTCTTTAGCAACACCTGTTCTGTCATCTGTTTCTTGTTAAGGATGTTTCTCAAAATTGAGCATCTTATTTCAGAAATGTTCTGACCAGTATAAAAAAGCAGTCAGGGAATTCCATCACAATTCTCTTCCCACCTTACATCTCTTGACAACCAAGGCAAGAAAATTGAAGTTGATAGCCCCAAATCCCCTTCAGCTATGGGATGGGAGTAAGGAGGACTAGTACTGTATTTCTAGCTAATAATATGTATGCACCAGTCCCTAGTTATATTTCTCCCTAAATGAAAAGGCAGATTCACTAGGAGGGGAATCTTTTTTTTTTTTTTTTTCATCTCTAGGATGGGGACAAGATGCTTGCAGTACTTTTCATGCAACTCTGAGAATATTGACACCAGAAAGGAGGAGGGGTTTGGTTCTCAAATTCTATTATCAATCCAGTCTTCCTTCCATGGTCTACCATCACCACCCTGCCTGTTGCAGAAAAGAGGAAGAACCTTTGTAATGTGGTACATATTTCTGTGTTTTCATGTGAATCTTAATGATAAACTTTTTTTAAAGAGAGAGAGGGAGAGAGGGAATCAGTTTTAGTCAAAAAGAACTTAACTCCATTTTCTAAGCCCTGGTTATTACCTGCTTTTCTCTCCTATAAAAAAGAGAGAGTGAGAAAGACAGAAATAGATATCTAACAAATTGATAGAGGTGGTCAAAATTTTGCAAATTTTTAAGCCTAGATTGTAGAATAGGGCATGCAGAAGCATAAACCACAATTTGAACACAAGTTTCTTGTGTTCAATAAAATGTATCCTCAAAGAGGTGATAGATAAAACAGGATAAGTAAAAACAATGTTCTGAAAGGATAATCCGTATAGTTTTTTTTAAGAGAGAGAGGAATAGTGAGAGAGAGAGATAGAGAGAGAATCAATTTTATTTAGTTTTTCATGTAATTGAGTATGCAGTTGATGGGGTTTTAACCTGAGCCCTTGTGTATGCCAGACAAACACCACTTCCTCTGAGCCACCACTCCAGTCCCAATCCATATAGTTTTAATGTCTATAAATGTATGCAATTCTTATCCTACAATAACATAGAGTGACTCCTGCAGAGTACAAATGATGATGGTGATGTGTGTGTATGACCAGACAATAAGGGTTTAGGATGAGTTTTGCCCAACTCTGGTTCCCTATAGCCTATGACTGAGTGACATGGGAGATGTAGAAATTCCATGCACAGAAAGGAGAGTCAAATAGACCTAAGGTCAGTTGAAATAAATGGGCAAAGTTCAGTCAGAGCTATGAATGGGGACTGTGGGCACAGTAAATGCAGGCAAGTGTATCCAGGCCAGGGAAGCACCAGTATGCTGATGTTGGGGGCAGAGTGGGGAGACGCCTTCATCTAATAATCACATGAAGTGACACAGCTTAGTGAGGAGCCCAGGACTGCAAATGGGTCATGGTCCGCCCATCTCTGTATCCATGATGGTTTCTAATAATCCCTCATTGCTCCTAAGTCACCTGAGGAGAAAGGAGAAGGTTAAGGGATGGGGATAAGCTGGAAAGTGTACCCCAAAACAGACCACCTCAATCTGTAAGAAATTAGGCTACAAAGTACACCGTTATCTAGAATGAGAATTTTTTCCATTACTATTTGGAGAGAGAAAGGGGCTTGTGATTAAATTGGATTTCTTAATATAATTACATCTGACTAATAATGTGCAAGTTTTAAAGTTTTAAGTACAGGATACTTGATCTAAAAGAATGGAATGCACAAAATCATATGAGAGTTCAAAGTAGGGGGGTATCTCCCTTATAATTAGAGATGACAAAATGACCTTTGAACACCATAAAGAATGTGCATGGTGTTTAATGGGAGAGAAAGAGAAGAGTGAAGAAGGATAGTTTCTCTAAAAATGGAAGCCAGACCAGCATGGGAAAAGTTAGTAATCTGTTACCAGAGACATATACAGTTGACTGGAGCATAACATTTTAAAATTGGAAGGGACTTTAGAAATATATATTTTTTTCTAATCTGGTCTTCCCTTTTTATAACTGAGGCAGCTGAAGCACAGGGATAGTAAATGGCTCTGTACTAATGCTGGGATCAGTCTTGAGCCCAACCCCTCAGGTACAGGTAAGTAAGTGGTCTTTATCTACAGAAGCCCTGGCAGGACCACAGAGGGCCATAGTGTAAGCTGTTATTTCACTGACTGTAAGACCATTGAATATTTTTGAGAGGAGGATTTTAAGACAATTAATCTGACTATAGATTAATAAGATAGATGGAAGCAGAAAAAAAGACCTATAAAAATAGCTACAATTGTTTAGAGAAGAAGTAAAAGAACCAGGGTGTAGTTTTTGCGATAAGTATGATTTTCGGATTATAGTTATCATCCTTCACTAGGTTTTCTGGTGTCCTCATGCATAGAGTAGGGCTCAGAGACTCTTGAGTGCTCACACTTAATGAATGAGTAAACCAATGAAAATTAGTGACCACAGAAGTGTGGAAGGAGGTTTCAGTGAAAAATATTTTTGAATCTCATGACATAAATCAATGGGAAGACTTAGAAAGAGAAATGTTGAGTTAGTTTCATGTACAGAAATGGTGTCCATATGCATTTCTCAATCAGGCAGTTAGAAAGGGGCATGAAGCCCTGGGAAGGGATAGGGCTGCAGAATCATAGATGTGGGGGTAAATTAGAAATATATTGCCAATAATTTCAAAGTTGTACAATGGGCTCTTAACTAGCAAAGTCGAAGTTAATCCCATTCTCTTCTCACAAAGTGGACTGTATCCTCCAGTAAAAATTTAGAACATTCATTTCCTTCCTATATGCTGACCTCTCTCTGTCTTTTCATTTGTTTTTGTTTGGAGTGCTGAAGATTGAACTCAGGGCCTCTCTCTGACTGAGCTACATTCCCAATGTTTTTTGTTTTGTTTTGTTTTTAATTTATTTGTTAGTCCATTCATTTTTACCAGGAGTTGCTTAGGGTCTGGCTAAATTGCTGAGGCTACCTTCAAACTTGCAATGCTCCTGCCTCTGCATTCTGAGCCACTGGGATTACCGGTATGGAGGAGGCGATATCTACCAAGCTTCTGTCTGACAAAGACCAAACTTGGGAAAGGGCTCGGCAAAGCCAGCATTCTAGGATATTGCCAAAACCATCCCTTCTGGAAATGGGCTATTTACTCAAATTGGAAATAACTGTTA
>PVKS010034243.1:0-21052 GCA_004027875.1 Aplodontia rufa | reverse complement strand
GGGGGAGAGGAGAAGGAGGGGGAGGAGGAAGAGGAAGATGGGGAGGAGGAAGGGGAGGAGAATGTCAGCAACATTTACAGCAGTGCTTCACCCGCAGTCAAAACATCCTACAAAAAGGAAAGCATTAACACTGAGGATACTATGGGCCATAGAAAGAATGAGCTAGAATAAAATATCAGCCTCCAAACGCAGGACAAAATTAGTTAGAAGCCAGTTTAAAAGTCAGTACACAGGTAGCCAAGGGCAGGGGACTATAAAATAAGAGTCACACAGGGTAAAAGTGCTAACCATCTCCCTTACGATAGAAAAATCCAAGTTAATATATTCAACCCACAATGAATCACACCGTCTTGTACACGTTAAATATATAATGGCTCCAACCAGAAATGCAGAGATGATTCAAACTCAGGAAATCTATTTAATATTTTCATCAATTTACAGGTGAAAAGACCAAACAAGATCACTGTCATTATCCGGCAATAGCAGGGAAATTTCTTAATGGGAGAAAGGGCCTCTGGAATAACAGCGCCACAGCTCATGATGAACGCAATCCCATTACAGTCAGGAGGGAGACAAAGATACCCATCACCACGGCCTTTCCTCACCATCTCCTGCAAGTGTTCCACGCGTGTAATAAGAAGATGAAAACAGGAGTTCTGCCAGTTCAAGATGACAAGAAAAACAGACACAAGGACAGACAGTGACGACCCCCTCCCCACATACTTCCTGAAACTTTTACTACCACCCAGTCACAGTTATCTCCTTCCACGGTCATTCCTGCAGCTCAGCACCCTGGAAACTGCACCTCAAGAGCCCCGTCTCATGCTGTGCTTCCTAACTTAACGCTAATACCACAGCAGGATGTCTCCCCACCCATCAGCGCATTGTCCCCGAAACACTCCATGTCCCAGGCCCTCTTGACATTACTCCACGCAGCCGCAGCTTAGCTTTAGGTGATTCTAATTGCTTCCCGGAAAACACTCTTGACTTCCCTGACCCTCTTTCTTTCCATATTGCTTCCCTGATAAAGCCCCAGCCCTAGCTAAATTCAAATACAAGCAACTGTCCACTGGGAAGGAAGGAAGGAAGGGAGGGAGGAAGGGAGGGAGGGGGAAAGGAAGGAGGGAGGGAGGGAGGGAGGGAGGGAGGAAGGAAGGACAGATGGACCTGCCTAAAATTACATGAATAGTAAGGGGCTGAGACTGAGTGATGAATGAGTGGATTTTCAGCATGCAAGGGGTAACTTATTCTGCACTGATGGTGTTATGCAGAAAATGTGGCATTTTCTTCCACTAAACCATAGGTGGACTTCATCCTCCATCTCAGCCTGCCAGTCACACGTCATTCTTACCCAAAGCCAAGACCACTTCCGCTGTGGCCTTGATTCAGTTGAGTTCACTAAGCCTCCCTACTATCCACTAAGCATTCTGCTTGGCCCTGGGATGCAGGGAGCCACGTAAGATATTGCTCCTGTCTACAAGGTACATACAAAACCAAGCTTCTTTAAAAGCACAGTTGATGGGGCTGGAGCGGTGGCTCAGCAGTTACGGCGTTTGCCTGGTGTGTGCAAGGACACGAACTCAAACCCCAGCACCACATGTACAACGAAGTCTCAGAGCAACGACAGCCACATGAAAAACTGAATAAAAATTGATTCTCTCTTTCTCTCTCTCTCACTGTCTCTCTTTCTTTATTTAAAAAGAAAGAGCGTAGTTGATTTCTAATGAGACAGTAGCGCAGTCACTTTGTGTTATGGAAACAGTGCTACAAGATGCCAGGGTGGGCATCTTATCTAGCAGTTGCTCCACATATCTAAACCTCAGTTTCCTGATGAATAAAATGGGTTGTTAGAAGGGTAATGTTGGATAAACCATGCACATCTGTAGCATGGAGCCTGGAGCCTAGAAAATCCTCATACTAGCACACCCAGACTGCTGCTGTTTTATTACGGCACTATCATTTTACTACATTTTTCTCTTTTCATTGTGAAGACTAAATCATTTCTAAATGGACTGATCCGGAACAGAACCGCGTGTGTTTTCCCCTCTTAGCAACGATGCATTGGAGCTTCTCGTTTGAACGCTTCCAGAAGAGTCCTTCTTGAACCTCAGCCTGCAGAAGGAGCACAGAATGACTTGGGAGACAATTCCTGGGACCCACCCCGAACAGAGGGAGCAGCTTCCGTTCGTTCGTGTGGAGTCGGATTTCTTTCTTTGCTTTCCTAACAAGTTTCGGTGAGGTGGACGCTGCTGGCCCACAGACCACGCACTGAGTACCGCGGTTCTGCGGAATGAGATTCAAGATGCCAGCGCGTTTCCCCTTAGAGCGCAACCCCCAACTGGTATTTTCCCTCGTTGCTCGAGCCTTCCAAGGAAAACAGCGTGTGACAGTTGCTAGTCTGGGAATGACACTTCTCACCACACCGCGAGCTGCACAGAAACATGATTGGCGAGATGCAAGTGCCAGAAACGTGTCTATCTGCTAGATTGGCAACGCGTATGAGTGGAGTCAGCGCATCCTTCCTCTCTCTGGTCAGGCCATCCCCCTACCTTCTCTTACACATGGACACCGGAAAGACAGTCACTGGAGAAATCTTTTGTTGGAAGTTTAGGACTTCCAGCTATTTCAGAGAGCTCTCTGCAGGACCATACGGCTTCCTGCACCAAATCTGTCAATCCCAAGGCCGACGGCGTAAGGATGTCCCTGTCTTGGGCATATACCCCCCTCTGAACTATATGGGGCTTGCTTCCACCTCTCCCCTCTCCCTCATAGCTCTTTCCTCTACCTCTGTCCACCCGAGTCTATCATCCACCAAAGGGGTTAAAAACAGACATGGGAAGGAATAGTGGGGAATCAATTCTGAAATTGGTGGCATCCACCTTGCCAAGAGTTTTGGCTACTAAAACCACCCTGTTGTGAGCAGTTGACAGGAGCCGCAGGCTCAGATCCAAAGCCCCGGCCCTCCTGAAGCTTTTCAAAGTCCACTCATGTTTCCCAGCCGCGAGAGGCCGCCTGTGGGTGGAGGAAGCAAATCTCTCCAGACCACACTTGGCGAGACCAACTTCGATTTTTCTTGATAAATGTCTCTTTACTATCTTTGTTGAAATCTAGCCAGCCCAGATGGTACAAAATGCTTCACACAAAGCAGAAATAGCAACCTTCTCCCCCCTGGTGGAAGTTTGCTGATAGCGCAGGAGAATGTCCCGGACCAGAGAATAGGGCTGGCTCTGGCCTGGGAGCTGGGAACAGGATACAATGGGGCTGTTTCCATCATTCAGAGCAAGCAGTACCTCTGCGTGGTGGTGAAAGTTCCCTAAGACAGGGGTAAATCCATAAAATGATAGCATCAATGTTAGTGACCTTCCTAAGAAATGCTCATAACCAACCACTTCCCTGGTTTTTTTTTTCTTCCTCCAAAAAGTCTTGGAAAAGGCAGAATAATTGTGGCCATCGGCACGCTCTCACATTTTGACGAAAAGAAGCAACAGGAAGACAGAGGATTGCAATACGGTGCCTGTTTGTTGAAGAGAAAGAACTGAGTGGCTCAGTGAATGAAATCTGGATCTCAAGCATTAGAAAACAGCCCTGGAGCCAGGCCTGTAATCCCAGTGGCTCGGGAGGCTGAGGCAGGAGGATCACAAGTTCAGAGTCAGCCTCAGCAACATAGCGAGGCCCTAGGCAACTTAGACTCTGTCTCTAAATAAAAAATAAAAAGGGCTGGGGATGTGGTTCAGTGGTTGAGTGCCCCTGGGTTCAATCCCTGGCACCAAAAATGAAAACAACATAGCACTGGGTCAAAGTTGCATTTCCTTATTGGGATAACTGGACTACACATATGTAGGGATGTCCTCGTCCTTGGGAATTATACACAAAAGTGTTTTCGGGTTAATGGAAACCATGACCCCAACTGTCTTAAATGATTCGTAAAAAAATAAAAAGTGCACAGACATAAAAATACTTAACAGAGAGAATCACAAAGCGGACATGATATAACTAATTGATTAATCAGGTAAAGAGTATAAAGAAGTTTCTTTTTTTTATTTAAAGATTTTTTTTTAAAGAGAGAGGGACAGTGAGAGAGACAGAGAAAGAGAGAAACAACTTTATTTAGTTTTTCACATGGCCTTAGTTGCTCCAACACTCAGTTGTGTACGTGGTGCTGGGGTTTGAACCCGGGTCCTCGTGCTTGCCAGGCAAGCGCCGAAACCGCTGAGCCACCGCTCCAGCCCAAGAAGTTTCTTATACTACTTTTGGCACTTCTCTGTAATTCTGAGACTGTGAAAATAAATTGTTTTAAGTTTCTCCAAATCTTCCAAAGAAAGTTAATAAATCAATAAATAAATTTTAAAAATACATTTTACAGGGTTGGAGGGGTGGCTCAGGGCTTACAGCACTTGCCTGGCATGCGTGAGGACACGGGTTCAAACCCCCTGCACCACATACACAACAAAGTGTTGGAGCAATGACGGCTCCATGAAAAACTAAATAAAGTTGATTCTCTCTTTCTCTCTCTCTCGCACTGTTCCTAACTCTCTTGAAAAAAAATTTTAACAATTTTTGCAAGGTCATGTATGTATTCCACAGAAAACAATCTGGAAGGATATGCCCCAAATTGATTTTAAAGAATGGTTATATTTAAGGGCACGGTAAGAACTTTAGCCTAACCTGTCATACTCCAAATTTCTTACAAAGAGAATTCATTCTTGCATTCGTTGTGTTATTAAAACTTAATTTAAAAAATTCAACTGTACAGTGACAGCTTCCAAGAATCCATCATGTTCAGGGACTCCATCCTGTTCTCCCAAAGAGCAACTGACTCTGCAGAGGGATGTTTCAAGATTGGTTTGGATCACAGAACCCAGAAAACGGGCTCCATGCTGAATAACACAGAGACCGGGAATGCCCTCTTGGAGGTCGGTTGTGGACCTCAGTACCTGCCAGGGTCGAACCAGCATTGAAGGGAGAAACACTAAACAGGTGAAAAATGTCAGAGTCATGAAGCTGTTTTCGCTATCCTTCCCCACTCCTCTGCAGTTCCAGGGACCTCCCGGTGATTGACAGCTCAGTCCTTTGATGAAGGCCACCATCCTGCCACACTTCACGTTGGAAGCTTCTCCAGACCTTTGCTCTAAAATCTAGTTTGCATTCCTTTGATTCCTGCTTCCTTATTACTTCTGACCTTTAGGGTTTCGAACCCCGAGGTTTTCTGACACTGTGACTTCTGTGAGTCCTGTTGTCCATCAGAGTCTCCTTCCCCAAGCCCTTAGCTGGTCATCCATACTGCCTCATCCAATAGGCGTTGATTAGCAAGCAAGCGAACTCAGGGTCTTTGGGCAGCCCGCATGCAGCGTCATCCAACTCATCCTGAGCACGTCATGGCCTCAAAGGCTCCGAGCACAGCTGGCTTCCCATCACTGCTGGAGGAGGTGCAGTTATCACAAGTCCAATTATCCGTGTTGAGACAGACTTCCAGCTGGGACCGTCACAGTGCCTGTCAAGCTACGGCAAGCGAAGCCACGATAGGGAGCTAGTGCGGATGAATCGGGGACTGAAGTCAGACAGACCCAGATTTAAAGCCTACCCCTGCCATGACTCCCACCCACAGAATTTTCTTCTTTTCTCCTCCTCCTCTTCCTCCTCCTCCTCCTCCCTTCTTCTCCCTCTTCCTCTTCTTCTTTAAATAAATTTTATTTAGTTTTTCATGTGGCTTTGGTTGCTCTGACACTTCATCGTGTACGTGGTGCTGGGGTTCGAACCCGCATCCTCGTGCATGCCAGGCAAGCTCCATAACTGCTGAGCCACCGCTCAAGCCCTAACAGGGTCTTCTTTGTCAGAAGACCACTCTGAGGCTCAGTTCCTCTGTCTCTGATAAAACTACAGCCGAGTTGAACAGGTTACTAGGTAAGAGGTAGGGTGGCCATCCATCCCAGTTAGCTCAGGCAGCCCCAATTGACACCTGTCGCTCTTCTCCTTTCAAGAGAGTCCAAGCTTTGACAAATTATACGATGGCCCTAATCCTTGAGGATAATAATATTGAAGTACCATGTGAAGCACGTGGCACAGGTCCAGCGAAGGTTGATTTCCTTTCTCTGAGAGAATGTAGACCAAATCGTATAATGAAAATTTATAACGATCCAGACACATTCTAGGGCTAAATGAGTATCCCTTTAATGTGATTTTCATACAGATGGATCTGGGAGGAGGCAGGATGGGATGATAGATGCTCAGAGTCTGAATACGATAAATTCACCCTCATTCTTACGAGCTCCTTTCCCTTCCAATCCAGCTTCCAACGCTGCCCTTGGAATGGCATCTACTCAGAACTCCCCAGTCATCTTCTTGTAAAAAAATTGATTGACAGATAATAACTGTACATTTATGGGGTACAGTGTGATGTTTGGCATAGTTGATACGTTTAGCATTGGTCAATTCAGGATTCATATGTTATCCATCATCTCTAACATAAATCATTTCTTTTCTGATGAGAACATTCCAAATCCTCTATGTGAGCTATTATTTTTCTCTTTTGCATCTTTTTTCATTTTTAATTTTCATTCAATCCTCTGGTCCATCAGGGCACAGCTCCGGTGTTTCTTTCCTACCCCTGCCCACAGGGAGAGTGAGTCTTCCCCTGCTCTGCTGCTCAGCCCCATTCTCCCGGCACACCTCCAGCTACCAGAGACACTGTCTTTCCAGGAAGGATCACATGTCAGGGCTTGATGTCACCATACCGATGCTGTCCAGCCACAGCTTGGCTCTGGGGGCGGGGATGGTCCACTCCTCTCCCACTCCCCACAGAAGCAATTCCAAGTTTTGCATTCCTAAAGTGCCACTGGACTCCTACCTCCACCTCGTCCACCATAGGTCTTTGTCATTAATTTGAGTTCTATTTTTCAGTGTGTGTCAAATAATATGGGCTGAGCAATTTCTGGATGCATTGGCAGTGAGATGGAGGGTAAGTTGAACAAGGTCTCCCAAGCCAGTGAATAAATACATCACCACATGCGTGCATGCTAGAAAAGAAGGCAGTTCTCTTATTGAAGGGTTCAGGGCTCAAGATAGAGGTATCCAATACTCACTTTGATTATATAATTTATCTATATTAAATTTTTTTAAAGAGACAATCAATTTTATTTAGTTTTTCACGTGGTTTTCGTTGCTCCGACACGTCGTTGTGTAGGTGGTGCTGGTGTTTGAACCCATGTTCTCACACCAGGCAAGTGCCATAACCGCTGAACCACTGCTCCAGCCCCTTACAGAGATGCTTAACCACTGAACCACATCCCTAGCCCCATTTATTTTTTTATTTTATTTTTTTTATTTTGAGACAGGGTCTTGCTAAGTTGCTTGGAACCTCATTGAACTACTGAGGCTGGCTCTGAATTCAAGATCCAACTGCCTCAGCCTCCTGAGTAGCTGGAATTACAGGCGTGTATCACTGCACCCAGGCTATATTCATATATTAACTCGCTTCATCTATCAAAGATTGGCAAAGCATGTTCTGAGAACCCTGCTGTTAACAGTATTTCTGAACATTTCTTTCGCTTCTGGTAGCTTTTTCTTTATGTATTTTGACTCTGGGTCACAACTCTTTTTCATTCTTAGATTGTACTCTTATAATTAAACATTCTTTACACACAATATTACTTGTTCGTCCTGAACTCTACCTTGACTCCTCTCTAGGAACGTTGCTATCCATTCACCCACAGATCAATACCTTTTGCTGTCTACAGTTACCGTTGTGTTCGTGATTATGTTCGTTTATGTGTCTCCTGTCATCTGGCTGCAGCCCTTAAGCACGCATCCTTATTACGGATGCTTTCTGCAGTAGACCTTCTTCTACGCACTGCTTCTCTGCATATTAACTCACTGCTTTAAATTACTGTTTGGGGGCTGGACGGTGGCTCGGCGGTTAGGGTGCTTGCCCGGCATGTGTAAGTACATGGGTTCAAACCCCAGCACCCACGTACACAACTGAGTGTTGGAGCAATGAAAGCCATGTGAAAACCTCAATAAAAATTGATTTTCTCTGTCTGTCTCTCTCTTACTGTCCTTCTCTCTTTAAAATAAATAAATAAATAAATTTGTTTGGTATCATACCATGACATCCTTCTCACCTCTTAGCCATCTCCGTTTTCATCACGACTGCCTCTCTCTCTCTCTCTCTCTCTCTCTCTGCCATGTGTGAGTTTTATCTGTTTATTTTCTGCCTGTAATACTTATATTGCAAATTACCACGCAGCAAAATTGACTTTTTCTCTCGGTGAACTGTAACACACGTATAGATCATTGTAGCTGCCACAAAATCAAGACAGAAGAGTTCCAACACCCCAGGAAAATTCCTCATGTTTCTCTTTCGTATTCAATTCCCCACCCTCCCACTCCCAGTCCTGGGGACCATGGATCACTTTCCCATGATTATAGTTTTATCTTTTCAAGAATTATAAAAGTGGAATAATGGAGTACAAAGCCTTTTGAGATTGGCTTCTCTCCCTCAGCATAATGCCTTTGAGAGTCATACAAATTGTGTATATGAATAGTTAATTCCTTTTTATTGCAGAGTAGTATTCCATTGTATGGATGTACCACAGTGTGGGTATCAATTCACCTGTTGAAAGGCATCTTAGTGGTCTCCAATATTGGGTGATATTGCAAATAGAGCTGCTATAAATAGTAATAAGATTTTGTGTAAATATAAAATTTCATTTTTCTGGGGTCAATGAATTCCTAGATGTGGCATCATTGAGTCATTACAGAAAGTATATGTTTAATCTTATAAGAAAGCAACAAAGTGTTTTGCAGTGACTGTACCATCTTTCATTCCTTCCAAGAATGATGATTTCCCTTGTTCTGCATCTATGCCAACACATATTATTGACAGTATTTATTATTACTATTATCATTATCAACAATATCACTATTTTAGCCATTCTAATAGGTATGTAGTGGAATCTCATCATGGTCTTAATTTGAGTTTCCCTAATTCCTAATGATACTGAACATCTTCATGTGAACGTATTTGCCATCTTTATACTGTCTTTCGTAAAGCCTCTCTTCAAGTTTTTAGCCTGTGTTTTTGGTGGAGTTGTTTGTTTCCATGTCAATGACTCTGAAAGTTCTTTACAGCATCTGATTTGCTAATATTTCCAGCCAGTCTGTCATTTGTCTTTTCATTCTATCACTGTTGCTTTTGTAGAACACAAGCTTTTTAATTTTAATGAAGTCTAACATCTCTTTTCTTTTATGAGTCATGTTTTTGTCTAATACTAGATCGTAAGCATTTTTTTCCCTATGGGGTTATTTTTTCTAAAATTTCACACCTTTACAATGTGCATTTAGATCCATGTCCCATTTTGAGTGTGTTCTTGTATAAGGTGTTACATGGAGGATGGGGTGAATTTTGTTTGCATAGAGTTGTCCACTCCAGGAGTCGGTGGTTCTTTCCTACCCTGTGTGAGATCCTGGGTTTGATTCCCAGCACTGCAAAAAAAAAAAAAATGAAAAGCAGTGTGGAGACTCCTCAAAAAGTTAGGGAGGGACACACCACATGATCCACCAATTCCTCTTCTGGGTATTTTCCCAGAGAAGCTAGAATCAGCACATTACAGTAACATAGCAAAATCTATGTTTATAGCAGCTCAATTTACAATAGCTAAATTATGAAATCAACCCAGATGCCCCTCTCTGGGTGAACAGCTCCAAAAGCTGTGGTACATATATACCATGGAGCTCTACTCAACATTAGAAACAATGATATTGCAGCCTTTGAAGGTAAATGGATAGAAATGGAAGAAATCATGCTGAGCAAAGTTAGCCAAACCCAGAGGGTCAAGGGTCGAATGTTTTCCCTCATTTGTGGAGGCTGGAGCTAAACTCAGGCTTGGGTGAAAGGTTGTCAGACTTATGTATTAGACCCAGCAAAGGCGTAGCAACTCCTGATCTAGGGGAACCATAGTTATGTGGGGTAGGGGTAGGGAATAAATGTTCTCTGGACAATAAAAAAAAATTAAGTTGCATAAGATGCACAATCATTTGTTGAAAGACTTACCCCTTTTCCATTGTCATAGCTTTTGTACTTTTGTTAAAAATCAATAAGTTGGGGCTGGAGCAGTGGCTCAGTGGTTTCGGCGCTTGCCTGGCAAGCACCAGGACCCAGGTTCAAACCCCAGCACCACGTACACAACTAAGTGTTGGAGCAACTAAAGCCATGTGAAAAACTAAACAAAGTTGTTTCTCTCTTCCCCGTCTCTCTCACTGTCCCTCTCTCTTAAAAAAAAAAATCAATAAGTCAGCCCCTCTGTCTCAGCAGCTGGAGCACTTTCCTGGCATGTACAAGGATCCAGGTTCAAACCCCAGCACCACATACACAAATAAGTGTTGGAGAAACAAAGGACAGATGAAAAAAAATAAAATTCTCTTTCTTTCTTTTACTCTCTCCCAATCTCTCTCAAAAAGAAAAAAAATAATCAATAAGCCACACTTGTGCGGGTCTGTTTCTGAGCTCCCTATTCTGTTCCCTGGTTTATGTATTTATTCTTTCCCCAATACCACACTGCTCGATTCGTGAAGCTTCATGTAGTAAAGTCTTAGATTGAATACTGTGATTCCTCAACTTTATTGTGCATTTTTAAAAATTCTGGCCACTCTAGTTACTTTGTATTTCCACATCAATTTTAGAACCATTTTGTTCATAAGCAAAAAAAAAAAAAATCTGCTGGTATTTTTATTGGAATGTATAAAATAATGTTTAGGAATTGACCTTTTGCACTGGGGATGTGGCTCGGTGGTCAAATTTTTACCTGGCATGTCAAGACCCTGAGGGTTTGATCCTCAGCATAATAATTATAATGGACATCTTTACCATGCTAAGTCCTTCAATCCATAACGCGTCTCTCCATTCGCTGAGGTATTGAGGTCTCCCCAGTTGTTTCATTCCTGATGAAAGGTCTCAGCACACTGATGACAAAAATCAGGAATTTTGTCAAATGCTTTTTTTGCATTAATGTCTATGTTCACTGGGTTTCCTTTCTATTGATTATCAATGCAATAGATTGCATTGATTGGTTTTTTTGGTTATTGAACCAGTTTTGCATTCCTGGGGTAAAACCCAGTAGTTGGAATATATTCCTCTTTTTTTATGCATTTCTAGATTTGATTTGCTGACTTTGTTTAAGCGTTTTGCATTTACGGTCACACGCTATACATGCTTACAGTCTTCCAGTACTGTTTTCACCTAGTTCTGGTTTCATAAAATGAGTTGAGAAGGGCTTCCTCCTCTATTTTCTTGGAAGAATTGCTGTTGCTTCTTCTTTAAGCAGTTGGTACAATTCTCCAAATATAAATTTCATTTCAAGCCCTTCTTCATCTGGGTTCCACAACATTTACTATATTGTATTTTCATTTTCTTTCACTTCAAGATATTTTCAAGATCAAGAAAGGGCCTTGAGATTTTCTCTTTCGATCAAACCATTTCCAAGTTTGATTTTGTAGTTGTTGTTTTTCTCATTTCTCTATTTTCCCAGGGGCCGGACTTCCATGATTTTAACTCCTTCCTAAATCCTGACCGCTCCCACCTCCCTCTTCCCTGGGCCACTGGACACCTTGCGATGGTGTCCTGTGGGTACACCAAATCCCACCTGCCCAGCAATCTCCTTATCTCCCTGCGCTGCTCCTTCTGTTTCAAAGCTAGTGTTCGTGAGAGCTGGAGAGCTCCACCAGCTGGGGAAGCCACCCTGGCCCCTTCCACAGTGTAATCTGTCTCTCTGTATGGTTCCTTCTCCCTCTTCATCACATCCTGTCCCTGAGCCTGTCCCCTTGCCCAGACTGCCACCACCATCAGTCACAATAGTGTCACAGGGGTGTTGGGATTACCCAGTTACACTTGCGGCCTGGCACTGTGCTTGGCAGGCGATGGGGGCTTCATGGACAGCGGTTACATCCACGTTTGCTGTCTGGGTTCTCACTTTTCCTCTTCTAGTGAAACTAGCATCCTCCCAGTTGGTTTCCTGACTCTAGTTTGATTGTATTCAGCCCTTCCTCCTCATCCTAACCACAGCGATCTTTGGAAAACTCAAGTCTGATCACATACTCTCTAAACGAAAACATTTCATAGTTTTAGAAAGACTATTAATAATATTATTCACTATAAAACTAGGCCAAAAGAGAAAAATCTGCATAAACATCTCAAAAATAACAAAAAGACAACTGACACCATTCAATGACAATTCCTCCTAACACTCAGAGAAATAGGACTGCATCAATGATTTTCTTGATATAATAAGTCTAGCAACAGTTTTCACCATGCTTACTGGTCTCGTCCTAAGGACACGGCAATCAAGACCTCACACAAATGAAGACCGCCCAGCATCCTTTTACATTACCAACCAAAGTAATCATATAAAAGAATAAGAGGCTTGGATGTCAGCAACGGGCGCATAAAAATAACAAGTACTGTCTGCCTGTATCATAGAGGAATTCCCAAAGGTTCTAGCACATGATTGATACCATTTTTCTACTTCATAGCCCCAATCAATTTTGTTTCACTTTTAATCTCAGTCATTTTAATAAGAACTTGCAAAGAGGGGCTAGAATGGTGGCTCGGTGGTGGCTCAGCACCACATACACAACCAAGTGTCAGAGCAACGAAAACCACATGAAAAACTAAATGAAATTGATTCTCTCTCTGTCTCTCACTGTCCCTCTGTCTTTGGAAAAAAAAAAATAAGAACTTGAAAGGAGACATTAAATACACAGTCTTGGTGGAACATGAATTGCTTATTTAATTTGAGAAAAATGTTACTGTAAATCTGAGAGAAATAAAGTATTCTGTGCTGCAGGCCAGCTATGTGCATATTATTAATTTTTTTAAGAGAGAAGGATAGTGAGAGAGAGAGACAGAGAATCAATTTTTATTGAGTTTTTCACATGGATTTTGTTGCTCTGACACTTAGTTGTGTACGTGGGTGCTGGGGTTTGAACCTGTGTCCTTGTGCATGCCTGGCAAGCACCGTAACCGCCGAGCCGCCGCTCCAGCCCCCATGTGCATACTATTCTTAACAAACTGGAATGGAGTACAACTTGGATGCCCCAAAGATCCAATCCAGCTGATTCTGAGTTTGGAATCTGTGTGTCACTCACAAAATCATGCAACTGCAACTAGTTATCTTTAGAACCAGAAACTTGGAATTCTGGGTTGTTTTGCATTTATGAAAGTTAGTTTAGCGTCAACAGTTTTCGACAGGGGTGTCCTTAAAAGCAAGGTCCTGCCACTTGCAGGGCTGTTGGACCCCTCCTCTGCCTCCAGAGGCCACTCCCCTCCACAGTGAGGATGTGGGTCCAGCCTCTGTAAGGTCTCAAAGCCCCGTCTCTGAATACCTGGAACTCCCCACTAGCATAGGTGATGTCCAGCCAGCTCCCTCAGGAGCAGTGAACAGTGTGCGGGGCTTGCTTCAGATGGAGGAGGCGTCCTTCTGACCGGCGTGGATGAACAACCTCCCCACCCCATGAACATCTGTCCCCCTCAGGCTGGCCCTGCGGGTCTTCCCTTCTGCCTGGTTTGGGAATGTGACGTCCACTGTGTGGGCTGCATCTCTTGTCTGCAGAGCACCTCCCTCAAGCTCCCAGCTGGTGACACAGGACAGAGGAGGCTTTAATGCTTTAAAGCTCCTCAGGACAGGAACTAGGATGAGACCCCACCCAGTCAATGTAGCAAGAAGCACAGGACAGGCTGTGTTCAGCCCCTCCGATGCGGTGGCTGCAGACATGGCTTTGGGCGCTGCTTTGCAATGTGATTATTTCTAAAGATGTGACATAAATACTAACATGGGGTCCCTGGAGCTGCACAGTCGCTACTTGGCAGCTTAATTTGGACATTTAATCAAAACTGTCTGACGGCAGCTTTGTACAGCCCAAGCAGCAAAAGCCAGAAGCCCCACAATCTGCTCACCGTGACTGCTAAGTGATGGGTTTAATTTCCAGAGGCTCGGGACAAAAGTCTCCCCGGCTCTGATGAAGGTGGGCTCACTTCCCTTCTCCAGAGAAACAGTAGATATTTTCTCATTTCTTCAACAGTCTTCCTGCTTTGATAGAAGAGCCCTATCTACATTAACCACATCACTGAGTCATGGCATTCAAAGGATTTTGAAAACCTGACAGCCACAGTCTCACATCACGTTCCCCAGGCAGTCAGAGGAAAGGGCTGTCACTGGAAGATAAGTTTTCTGTTTCTTCTGCTGTTGTTCAGGGGCGACGGGGAAAGTAAACATCTGTTAGAAAGAGTCCCAACAGAGGAATAGCTCCCCATTATGTAGTGTCAAACACCATCAGGGGCACAGAAGCACCAAGACAGGGAGAATTTTCCTGCTGGATCTAATTTATCCTAAATGGGTAGGTGGTGGATAGATGGATGGATGGATGGATGCATGGATAATTTAAGTGATTGTTCTTAAACAGCCTGAAGGAAGCATTCTCCCTTCTTTCTTTCCATTTTGATTTTATGAAACTATTCCTTTTTTTTTTTAAGAGAGGACAGTAAGAAAGAGAGAATCAATTTTATTTCAGTTTTTATTGTGGCTTTTGTTGCTTTGAAGCTTCGTTGTGTACGTGGTGCTGGGGTTTGAACCTGCGTACCTGTGCATGCCAAGCAAGAGTGTAACCACTGAGCTCCAGCTGCAAACTATTCCTATTTAAAAGCTATTCATTACGGCACTGATTTCCTCCTACTCTTCACCACTGTACACACACACGCTTGCGCACACACACACACACACACACACAGTATTCAAAATACTTCCCAATGGCACAGTCCAGACAGACACCAGCAAACCAGTATGGACGCCATCCTTAGCACAGGAACATTCCTAGGGAACTTCTGGTGCGCCTGGGTGTTAACTTTAGTTCCTGAGCTGTGGGGACATCCAGGAAGATTCCGGGAGAGCATCTGGGACAGGGAGGAGGGCCACCTCAAGCAGGGCGGCAGCTATCTGCTAGCTGGTATGGAAGTACTGCTGGAATGTTCTGGAAGACATCTAACTGCACTCAGACACAGGTGCCAATCTGACAGGCCTCTCTGAAAGGCAAACAGAGCCGAGACAAGAGAGTTCTAACATAGCCCCTGCCCGGCACCCAGGCCCCTGTCGGAGATTCACACTCAGCAGCCGGGAGGGAAGAGAACAGTGCGGGGAACCTGCCCATCAGAGGACACGTGGGTACTCTGGCTGGCTGAGAGCAAGCCCTCGGAAGTTTCTATCTGCAGCTCAAACAATGAGTTCCAGGCACACCATGGCAGGGTGACTTTCTGGGGCTTTTTTTTTTTTTTTTTTTTCACATTTATTAGAAGTATATAGCGATACAGGATACAGATGAGGGGGAAACATTGTCAAAACAGTAGCAATCAATGTGTATAAACTTTGTTATCCAGGGGTGATGCTAACGCATATATAAGCTACTATGGGTTTCATCTATTGCAGTTTTCCCCAGAAGAACTCATGTGTTAAATGGGTATCTAGTGTAGGAATAACATCGGCTTCTGGGATGGTTCCCCCATCTTCCCAATCACCAGACTCCTATGAGTTCTTCATATGCCCTCCCCGCTCCCCATCCCCTTCCCTCCACCTCCAAGTTACCTAGGGAGCTTTCACCCCTGTTGCACTGAAAGTCATTCAATTTGAGGTTTTGTTAGGTCTGTCCTACTGCTTCAACATAAATTCTAGTATCTGCTGGGGCTTTAAGTGGTGTGCTTCTCCCACTTATTTGTCATTTGTACCCTGAGACCCTTTCCCCCTAGACCTTGCAACTAGACCGAGTCATCCACCGCCTCCGGGAGAGTTGTCAAGGTGTGACTGAGGAACAGAGGCAGCAAATTCCTGACTTCGTTCTGAAAGCTTCTGGCTCCTCCTTCCTCCCCTCCCTTCCCTCCCCTTCCTCGTCAGATCTCTGGAGCTGAGCTCCAGGGTGGCAGGGACAGCAGATGATCCTTGCACTCCATATTTCAATGTGGCCCCACCCTGCACCTTCTTCAAAGTAGCAAAGCCAAAGCCGGAACTCCTACATGTCCCTGTCCAAAAAGGGATCCCCAGGGAGGACCCCAGCTTGCCAATCCCGGGAAGGGCCAGAGTCCATCCCAAATGGGCAGCGCTGGGGCTGCAAATAAGACACACAATCTTTTTTTTTTTTAAGAGAGAAACAACTTTATTTAGTTTTTCACATGGCCTTAGTTGCTCCAACACTTAGTTGTGTACGTGGTGCTGGGGTTTGAACCCGGGTCCTCGTGCTTGCCAGGCAAGCGCAGAAACCGCTGAGCCACCGCTCCAGCCCAAGATGCACAATCTTAAACATTCTCAAAACAACTCTTTCCCTTGCATCACAAACTAAGAGGTGGTTCTCAAAGTCTGGTCCCCAAACCAGCAGTGTCCATGTCGCCTGGGAATTGTTAGAAATGCAAATTCTCCACCCAGATCTCCTGAATCAAAGGGGGAGCCCAGCAAGCTCTATTTCAACACATCTTCCACATTATTCAGACTCACACTCAGATATGAGAACCTCTGCTTTTGACCGGTGCTGTCCAATAGAACTTTCTGGAATAATGGAAATATTTTCTGTCCAATACAGTAGCTACTAATCATACATACATGTAGCTGTTAGGTATTCAGCTACATGTTAGTTCTTGCAATTGTGTTGCAAGAACTGAATTTTGTATTTCATTCACCTAAATTCGAATAGTCCCATGTGACTGGTGTCCGCCATATTGTAACTTTAGTGGCTTAAGCCACTGCGTCAGTCTCCTGACAGTCCCTTCCCGCTGTCACCCTCTCTTCCTTCCAGGTCAGCCCATGAGCTGCAGACAAATTAATCTCCCAGTGCTCAGATTGTATCATGTCGTTCCTACCTTCAAAACATCCTTAGTGACTCACCACTGCTTTCTGATTTTAAGTCCATGTTCTTTTTGTTCTTTTTTTATAAAGCTAAAAATGAGTTATCTCAGAATATGATAGGAAGAAGACTAAATAATAATAACTGATGGTGAATGAGTTCTTGCTCTGAGCCAAGAACTATCCTAAGCTCTGTGCTCATATTATCTCATTTAATCCTCACCCTAACCTCATGGTATTGTTAAGGGACGGACAGATGTAAAGGGTTAAGAGAATGGTTCTGTGCTCACCCCATGTGCATTCTCTTCCAAAAAGCAATTTACCTGAAGGGGAGGCCACCTGCCCTAAGCAAACAGGTTGTCACGTTCCTCAGCAAGGTACCTATGGTAGGCAGAGGAAACGGGAGTCCAGAATGAAGATGATGGGAGGAACCCAAATTACCTCGAGGAGAGAGACTTTTGTGACCAGATCCTGAAGCTCAGGGAAATTAGGATAGTTCCTGTAACTAGAAAATACATAAGAATGTGTGGCTGAGAATTCAATTAGAACCAGTCAGCAGGGGCCAAGGTAACCCGGAGTTGTCATGGCAGTGAGGACTTGAGAGTCTGATATCACCTTGCTATCAGTCAAAAGTCAAGAGGTGGACCCGAGTGGGACTCTCTGGAAACTTCTTTGGGATCCTCAATAAAATTGGAGTGCAAGAGAAGCACGCTGACCCTCTCCTCTCTGGGAGGACCCACTCTCTCCCTTGAGAATGCCCCCTTTCCCTTTTCCTATCCCTTCAGTAAACTCATTCCTTGTTACTTTGAGAGACATGTCTAAAATCTTTCTGACTTGATTGCAAGAATCAGGGTTTGGAGGAGGGACCTTCACTCTGCCTCAGTTTCCCAGAAGGCCCCAGCTCTATAACAATATGAATTAGACTCTCTCTCTCTGTTTTACGGATGTGGAAACTGAGAGCTGAGGAGGTTGAATGACCCCTGCAAGATCAAGTATCGTAGGATCTGAACTCTGTCTGGCCTTGCACACTTCACCAGGATATCCAGTGCCTTGGAAAACCCCCTAGACTCAGCACCCACACCCCCTGCAATACATCTTATTTAACCCATAACCATGGCCCTGGTTCTACGGCAGCAGCTTCCAGGACTGCATTAAGCATCCCTTACTCTTCTGCTGTGAACAAGCAAAAACTACCATCAGACGTCTTGGATTCCTTCTGGGAAAGATCAACATATTCATCCCCAAAATAGCATTTCCCATCTCAAAAGGTGTATTTAGTGCATTTTAGGTAAA
Source organism: Aplodontia rufa (assembly GCA_004027875.1). NCBI lineage: Eukaryota > Metazoa > Chordata > Mammalia > Rodentia > Aplodontiidae > Aplodontia > Aplodontia rufa. Next base: position 2,891 of record PVKS010034243.1, on the reverse strand, counting down.
GTCGGCATATCACTCATCAAGGTGTGAAAAAACATGGTGGGGGTGGCGAGTCTTGAACTTTAGAGTAAGACATTTTAAAAATTGCAAAAATGTTCAAGGCAGGTGGGATCCAAACAGTGAGCCTAGGGAAGCAGTCTTCAGAAGAGGCTCTGATAGCTGGAATGCTGACTCCATCCCGCATCACATTGCTCTTGGGGATGGATGCGCCGAAGCTCTGGAGGAGATGTGCAGGCTCTGGACCAGACATGAACCTTTTCACTGCTGGATCCCACTCAGGGGGCTGGAGAAGGGACTGACGAGGTCAGGAGGCAGAAGGTACTGGGGATATTGAGTGTTCGCCAACTGGTATAGAAGCATTTTGATATTTCCACAGCCTCCTTGATCAAGATGACACAACACTGCATTGATACTTCTTTACAGTAGAGGTTTTCAATGGCTCCAGTTTTAAACAGTCTTTAAAAGAGAGGGTTAAAGAAAGACTGATGGCTGCCAAGGGCTGGGGGAGGCAGGAATGGGGAACAATTGCTTGTTGCAGAGTGACAGGAGGGTTTTGGAAGTAGAGAGAGGTGGTGATTATACAACATTATTAATGTACCAAATGCCACTCGAATGTTCACTCTATAATGGTCAACTTTAAGTTTTGTATATTTTACCAGAATACAAAAAAAAAAAAAAATATGTGGCTGGAGGATGGAGGAAGAGAGAGACAGAGTTCAGCTCGATCCAAATTGCAATCAGCCCTTAAGAGAGCAGCAAGCTGAGCTAGGCATCCCGTGATGGTGAGGGTGATGACACTGGCTGAGATCCTGCAGCAGGGCTCAGAGATGCCTGAGCCCCTCCAGATGTGGCTGCTGCAATCACTGCACGAAGCCTTGGCTGTCATCACTGCCACTCAACACCCTCTTCTGTCCCCTCCATAACTTCCACCCCTCCCGGCCAGCGGCTCCAAGCTCTGGTCCTGCCTGGCTGCTTGCTGCTCCCTGCAAGCTCCTGCCTCCACAGGAGGAAGCAGCCAGATCTAGAGTGCAGGAGTGTGGCCCACGGCTACTGCCAAGAGGTGTGTGCAGCGTGCACAAGCCAAGCAGAGGCTGCCTTTCCTTCACGAGGATCTTTGCCTTAAATTGCAAGTAGAGTCACTTGCCCTGGTGAACTGGGAGAGGCCAGGACTCTGACTCTGGAAATGCATTGGGATCGGAGGAGATGATAGACTTCGTCTGCACACGTCCCCCAAGTCCTGCGTGCTTTGTTTGTTGTCATGGCAGTTCTGGGAATGCAGCGTGTCTTGTGCTCGAGAAAACTGCAGGCTCCTCTTGACTAGAGGCCTCCTGAAATTCTGGGAAGTCTGAAGGCAGAGTATTCCTCAAACAGAAATCCAGGAGGGAATGCTTCAGATGTACCAGGATATGACATCGTGAAGTCCATCCTGCATCTCTGGAAGCCCCACCGGCCCACCAGGTGACGATCAGGAACCAATAGCGTCCTCCCAGTCCTTCGCCTTGACCGGCATCGTCCCAGCAGCCGGAGAGTGCGGGAGCTTCGAGCTCCCCGGTAGAGGTCAGAGGGTTCCCTCCCCAGGTCGTTGCTCAAAGGCCACTCCATCCTCCCACACTACCCTTTTCCTTAAGGCTTTTCTGACTTCATCAGACCCCCCACTGGATTTATTCCTTTCTTCTCTTCAGCAGCTCACGACACTTTAGGGTGTTTTTACTTGCCTTATTTTTCTATTATATTTCAAATAACTCCTTAAGGTAAAGACTGTGATGTTCTAATATTTCTAGAAGAAGCCTTGTACAGGGGCTGAGAGCTCAGCCTCAAGAAGAGACACAACTGGAATTGAGTCAAAGTGATAGTGCTTCTAGCTGTGCAATCTTGGAAAGTTACTCAACCTCCCTGAGCCTTGTATCCTCATTGCTGCATGAGAACAGTAAGAGGGCTACTTCATAGCATTGTCAAAAGGGCTGAGGAGCTAGAATGCATGGAACGGTAGACGTGATCATGACTATAGCCTCCTGTACACTCAGCAACTCCTAGCCATTATTATTAGCCTGTTCTATTAAACCAGTTTTTGAAAGTATTTTGTAGATGTTCAATAAGTGGTTAAGTGTTATTAAATTCTCTGATTTCCTACAAGATTAAAAGCGTCATGAGAGAAGGATCTGTGACCATGGGGAAAACATTGGTATTCCTAGCCTTAGTACCTGGCACATAGTAGGTAGTCAATCAAGGTTTGAGCAATACATTGAAAAATGGATGAATGACATACTCCCCTCTCTCCATACCCTAAAACAGTTGCAGGACCCCGGAACCTGTGTTCCCCGGGACACCTTACACTTGTGTCTGGGACTTGCACTTATAAGCTTTATTGCGAGCACCCAGTGTGAGGCACATGCAGAAGACAAGAATGAATGGACGTAGGGGCTGGAGCAGTGGCTCGGCAGTTGCGGTGCTTGCCCGGCATGCGCAAGTACATGGGTTCAAACCCCAGCACCTGCGTACACAACTAAGTGTCAGAGCAACGAAAGTCATGTGAAAAACTCAATAAAAATTGATTCTCTCTCTCTCTCTCTCTCTCTCTCTCTCTATACTAAAAAAGAAAAAAAAAGAATGAATGGACATGGGTTACGTGGCTTTGTGGGTGTCCTCTGGGAAAAGAGAAGACAAATCCTAAGGCCGGAACCCAAGCCAATTCACAGGATTATGATTTGTGCTGGCCTCTAAGAACAGTGACAACCACGACAACCAGGACAGTGTTCATGGAACACCTACTGCATGCCAGGCACCACCTTAAGCTCTCTGCACACACCATGTCTGTCTCCTCTGCAGTGCCTTTGCCCTTCATGGCCACAATACCACCTCCCTCTGGGAGGAGAGGATCAAGCCTGTTCAGTAAG
>PVKS010034242.1:0-21062 GCA_004027875.1 Aplodontia rufa | reverse complement strand
AAAAAAAAAGATGAAAGAAACCCCCCCCCCAGCACAAACCAAACCAAAATAACAACAACAAAAAACTTGGGAATTAATCTAACCAAGGAGGTAAAAGAGCTCTACAATGAAAATCATAGAACACTGAAGAAAGAAATTGAAGAAGCCCTTAGAAAATGGAAAGGATAGCCTATGTTCTTGCACAGGCAGAATTAATACTATCAAAATGGCCACATTACCAAAATCACTATAGAGATTTAATGCAACCCCCATCAGAATACCAATGATAATCTTCATAGGAATAAAAAAAAGTTAGAATCATTTGAAAGAATAAGAGACCTGGAGGAGTCAAAGCAATACTCAGCAAGGAAAGCAAAGCAGAGAGCATCACAACACATGATCTGAAATTCTACTACAGAGCTATAGCAGCAAAAACAGCATGGTCCTGGTATCAAAATTGACATGAAGACCAATGAAGTAGAACAGAAGACACAGAGGCAAATCCACAAACCTATAGCCTCTGATATTCAACAAAGGAGACAAAAATGTATCTTGGAGAAAGAACAGCTTTTTACTGGGAAAACTGGACAGTTACATGTAGAAAAATGAAATTAGATCCTGATCTTTCAACCTGCACAAAACTCAAACCAAAATGGATCAAAGACTTAGGAATTATACCAGAAACCTTAAAACTGCTAGAAGAAAATATAGGATCAAAACTTCAACATATAATAGCCAACACCAACTTGCTTAACAAGCCCCCCAAAGTGCAAGAAATAAAACCAAGAATCAATAAGTGGTATGCCATTTAACTAAAAAGCTTCTGCACAGCTAAGGAATCAATTAAGACTGTGAAGAGAGCACCTATACAATGGGAGAAAATCATATAGTCCCCTCTATAGGGGACTAACATCCAGAATATACAAAGAACTCAAAAAACTTAACACCAATGCAAAAACAAAACAAACAACCCCCGCCCCCAATAACCAATCAATATATGGGCAGAAGAACTAAACAGAAACTTCTCAACAGAAGCACAAAAGATCAACAAATATATGAAAATATGTCCAACATCTCTAGCAATTAGTGAAATGCAAATGAAAACTACATTAAGATTTCATCTCACTTCAGTCAGAATGGCAAATATCAAGAATACAAACAACAATAAATGCTGGTGAGGTTGTGGGAAGAAAGGAACACTTGTACGCTGTCGGTGGGACCGCAGACTAGTACAACCACTCTGGAAAGCAGTATGGGGATTCCTCAAAAACTAGGGATGGATCCACCATATGACCCAGTTATTCCACTCTTGAGTATTTCCTCAAAAGATGTCAAATAGGCATACTGCAGTGACACAGCCACATCATCATTTATAGCAGCACAATTCACAATAGCTAAATTATGAAGTCAACCATTCATCTGGGCTAAGAAATTGTGAGATACACACACACACACACACACACGCGTGCACACGCACACACACACTATGGAGTTCTACTGTGCTATTAAAAAGAACAAAAATATGCCACTTGTCGGTAAATGGATGGAAGTGCAGAATATCATGCCAAGTGAAATTAGCTGAACTCAGAAACTGGAAGGTTGAATGCTTTCTCTCATGCAGAAGGAAGCTAGAGTAAAGGAAAGGAAAGCGGAAGGGAAGGATAAGATTACATAAAGAACCAAATACAAATCAATAGAGAAGGTAAAGAAGCCTGGAAGAGTAGAGGAAAGAGAAGGAGAGGGGGGAGAAAGAATGGGAGGAAAAGGGGGAAGAAAAAACGGTGCTAAAAAAGAGTATGTTATGCTCCTCTAAGACACTAAATAGTTCCCATGCAACCGATAAAAATGGGAAAACTAAAATAAACAAAAGTAGAAGGAGTGGGAAGAGGTGAGGGAGGGGGAAGTGCTGGGGAGGGATATTGGTCAAATTGTATTGGTGAATTGCACATGCATGAATATGTAACAACGAATTCCATCGTTATGGACAACTACAATGCACCACTAAACAATGTGGAGAAAACGAAAACAGTTCAAAGTTAAAAAACAAAAGCAGTTTGGCAAATAACTTCCACCTTTCCAGGCAAGCCAACCCTGTTTCGGTTTTCTCATGGTGGAAGAACATACCCGCTCGGCATTGCTCTTCTTCACAGTGAAGATTACGTGCTGGACTTGACTGAGTTTCTGTCAGGGAGAATTGATTGCATTTTCGAAGATGGCTCTTAAAAGAGATGGCTGTTTTGCATTTTTTATACAGGTCCTAAAAACATGTCAGGTTTGATCCTCTGCATAATCATCTTGTATAAACTTCCTGCTTCTCTTCCTCTCTCCTCTCTGCTTCCCCCGTCCTTTGCTGACCTCTTGCAGGACGGTCCAGCTTCCAGTGGCCTCACCCCACATTTTACAGAGCTCCTGCTTTGCATCTCTACTCTACCTTTCCAGGGATCGTTGTCAGGTGCCTAGCTGGTGAGCTCCACATAGCTCTAAAGCCATTGAACCTAGCAATCAGCCACTGTAGGGCAATAAAACCAAGGGCCCCAGATCATGATGCGGCACAATCAAGACCTGCACGTTGAGTAGTTGGTTCTTATTATGAGCTGCAGATGGGCTAAGTGACTACAAAACAAATAGCTCATTTGCCTGTGTGTCTAAATTAGGACAGTTTGAGTCTGCCTTTTTTGGGGGGAAACAGCCCTTCTCAAGGTGTCTGGCTCTGTCTAGGGGTCCCCAGGGGACCCTATTACTGTACTTGCCACTTCCTTTACTTCTCATGACTGCTAGGATGACCACCCTCCTGGGAGTAGTAGCTAGAGGTTACTGCTTCTAGGGCCTCAGAGAATGTTGGTGTGGTTCTTCGTTTTGTTCTCCATATGAATCATGGAACAGGACCACACGCAATACCCCACAAACAACTGGGATTGGATTGTGGGATTGGGTTGCACTGAAATTTTGGGGATAATGGAAATGCTGTGTAAAGTGGGTAATAACTTAACAATTCCTTCCAACTGACTAAACATCCTAGGGTTTGTTCCTTGACCTCCTTCTTTCCTATCTAGTGGCCTTACCTCTGTGTGCTGTTCCATTTAGCTAACCTGCCACCACAGGCTCTGGGTCCAAGACTTATGCCTGACCTTCTTTCCCCTCTTAATATCAGCATCTTCTTAGGATTACTGATAATGAGGACCTTATTAAGGGAAAACAGTATCCAGGCAGCATAGTATGGTCCAGTGACCTTAAACACAGCATCTCCCAGTAGTCCAACATCGGTACATCATCACAAAACACATTTCATCCATGTAAATAACCACAGAGTATGTGAGTGGGCAGCATTCATGCTTTCAGGTGATGCCAGCTCTATGAGATGGTGCTCACAGCCTTTTTCCTTTTCCATTCCAGGGAAGAAGGAGTGAATGATCTGATTGGCATGGGTGGGAAGGAGCTTAGTCTATCTCTCTGTGTCTCTCCCTAGATCACTGCTTATTTGCAACAATGCACAGAACAAGTCTTCACAGGAACATCCTGCAGTCATTTAGCCCTACCAGGCTCTGTGGTATGGTATAGTGATTGAATTCTAGGGTGAAGTAACACATTTTTAATTTTTATTTATCCAATATTTAGAGTTTTCTACCAATTGGCTTCCAAACTCAAGGGGGAAAGTGTTGCATTACTTTAGCTTTCTAAACCAAAGTCTGCACATTGGAGAAAACAGCCCACGGTCAGTGCAGCTCTGACCTCTTAGTCCAATTTCTGTGCAGTATCCTGAGGTCCAGTTCCATTCATAGACATATGCATTATGTTAGCTAATATTCACAGGGGTGGAGAAGGGCTCAGGATGGTTCTGAGCTCAGAAAATGCAGTACTCCACTTGAGTAGGCCCTTGGTGCTGTTTTTGCATCATTTCTGCAAAATAAGTTCTTTCCATTCTAGGAATGGACTGAGGTTAATTTTCCTCTTATACACATGGGGTCATCTCTTCCTTCTGCTGTTTGCTTATCATCTTCTCGATCAGGTGTGATTGGAATTTGGGCCATATGGTCCTTGTAACAACTGTTTAACTTGCCATTGTGCAACATCAGCCACAGACAGTACATAAGTGAATGAGTATGGTGGTGTTCCAATAAAACTTTATTTACAAAGCAAGTAGTGGACCATCTTTGTTTTCCAGCCCTGTTTTCCATTACAAGGTCCAAGCTCCTCAGGTCGGTATTCAAGGCCCCTCATTACGTGGCCCCTTCCCCTCGCTATAGCATCACATACTATTGATGCTCAGTGTTAGCTGTCCCTGCCTCTCTGCTTAGAATCCAGAGATGCCGATTGGCTAGACCACTCTCCAACACACATTTGCACAAGAACATGCGTAAGCATACACAGATGTCCTGCTGTTTCATGATGCTGTGATTTTACGGTTGCTTTTTCATCTTCTTGAGCAGATTTTCCACTCTTAACTTGGGAAATCTACTAATCCTTCTGGACTCAATTCCAGAAAGATTCTCCCCGATGGAAGTCTTTTCTTAGCCTTCTATAACTGGGATGGGTACCTCTATTCTTTGCCTCCATTTACTTAGTGAATTGCTAAGATATTTTCCCTACCATCCAGTGAGCTCCTGGCTCCAGGCACTCAGTCTCATTATCACAGCAACCCTGGATCATAGCATAGTATCCAGCAAGATTGAGCTGCTAAATTTGTGCATCATGACTGAGCCAGTGAAGTCAGAGCAACCAAGGCAGGTTGTTCCAAAGATGTTATAAATGCCAAATTCAGAGACAGTAGAGCTCACAGGCTGGCGAAGAAGTCAGAAAAGGCTGGGATTGAGGGCTGTGATGTTGTGTGGAAACACCCTTTAAATAATGGATCTGAGGAAAAGGTTGGTAGGTTTGATATTTTTTATTTTCTGTCTGAGTCCAGTGATAAAAAAACGTAAGCAGCTTCCCCTTTCTAGAGTTCACAATGCAGCTGCAGGGTAAGATATCAGCTAGTGAAGCAGAGAAGAGAGGGGAGATGGCACATCTACAAATGCTGGGTCCTGTAGTTCAGAGTCAGTTTGGAGAGCAACAGAAGCTAGAATAGTTAAAGAAAAAAATGGTTTTAGGGGAACACCACCAAAAGTATCCTGAAGTTCATGCTTTTAGAAACATTTTTATTGACATATAAAATATTCTACCCAAAGTGCACATATAATTTGAGTAGTACTAATTCAGTACTTCAGTAGTATTATTTTTTTCAGAAACTAAAGTGATTCTGTAAATAAAATCTAGATTAAGAAGCAGATTCCATCATCTTGGAAGTCTCTCTTATATTTTCTTTATCATAACCTATCCCCTGAGGGAAGCTACTACCCTGACTTCTAACAGAAGACATGACTTTCACCTATTTGTGAACTTCATATAAATGAATGAACACAATATGTACTCAATTGCATCTGATTTCTTTTGCTCAATACTATATTTTGAAATTCATCCAAGTTATGTACAGCAGTAGCTTATTCATTCTCATTACTAAACAGAATTCCATCACATAAATATGCCACATTTATTAATTTATTATTCTGTTGGTAGAAATTTGGGTTGTTTCTAGTACTTGGTACTTTTTTTTTTTTAAAGAGAGAAGGACAGCGAGAGAGAGAGAGAGAATAAATCTTTATTGAGTTTTTCACATGGCTTTCATTACTCGGACACTTAGTTGTGTACGTGGTGCTGGGGTTTGAAGTACACGGGTACTTGTGCATGCTGGGCAAGCGCCGTAACTGCCACGTCACTGCTCCAGCCTGTGTTTGGTACTTTTGAATAGTGTCCTTTTCTTTTTTCTTTTTTTCCTTCATTTTAGAAGGATAGTAAGAGAGAGAGAAAGAGAGACAGAGAGAATCAATTTTTATTGAGTTTTTCACATGGCTTTGTTGCTCTGACACTTAGTTGTGTACGTGGGTGCTGGGATTTGAACCCGTGTACTTAAGTATGTTGGGCAAGCGCTGTAACCACTGAGCAATCGCTGCAGCCCCAATAGTGTGCTTTTCTTGCAAATGTGTTGTGAGAGACGTATGTATGCATTTCTGTTGAGTATATACTTGAGGAGTAAGATTACTGGATAATAAATTACATATAGATGCTCCTCAATTTACAATGTGGGTTGCATTCCAATAACTCCACTATAAACTGAAAATATCATAAGTAGAAAATGCATTTAATATTCCTAACCTACTGAGCTCACCTCAGTTAGGTTATATTCCAATAATTCCACTGTAATATCAATGGAAACATCATAAGAAAAAATGCATTTAATATTCCTGATGTACTGTGGCTTATCTAAGTCCCAACTGCCTTGAATGTTCTTAGAACACTAACATTAACCTATAGTTGGGCAAAGTCATATAATGCAGTATTTTATAATAAAGCATTCTCTTATAGTTTATTAAATACTGTACTTAAAGTGAGAAATTATACTAGTTGTATGGGTATGCTTTCATACCACTAAATAATTGAAAAATCATAAATCAAACTATTATAAATTGGGACGATTTGTATATAATCAGCTATCATAGATAATATAGAAATATTTTCCAAAATGATTGCATCATTTTGTACTCCTATATTCAGTGTAGAAGAGTTTCAGCTGCTCCACATCTACTTCAACTCTTGGTCGCATTAGTTTTCTTAGTGTTTAAGAAATTTAGATATCATCTTACTGTTCTGAAGTATGTATAGGAGTTTCAATTTGTATTTCCTTGATGATTAATGAAACTGAGTACTTTCTAGAAATTAATTGACAATTTTTATACTCTTTCCTTGAAAATACTTTTCCCTTTCCTATTGGGTTGGTGGTGTTACCTTTTGCTGAATGATATGTAGGCGTTCTTTATATGTGTTGGATGTGTGTCCTCTATGAGAAAAGTGTGCTGCAGTCCGGTTTGCTTTTTCATTCTCTCATTAGTGTTCTTATTGAGCAAAGTATATTATCACAATTTATTACTTTCCTTAGACTCTTGGACTCTTGGATCCTCCTAGTTTGTAGACCAGAAGTTCAGTTTTCCATTGGCATCAAGGATTTCCATTAGGAATACAGAGAGCCTTAAAACCTATAACAGAAAGAAATACCATCTTAGGCCATTTCCTGCTTTTTTGGGGAACTACAGGTCAGGGAGGATGGGAAATTTACTCCTGGTTACAGAGTCAATGAATAGTGCAGTCAGGATGAAAGCCAAGGCCTGTTGTCTCCTACCCTAGTGCCCTGGTATAAGCACATTCACAATTCATTAACTTGGAGTTTGGGGAGAGAGTGTCAGGGAGTGGCAGCATAGTTTCTAAACTGTGTCTGAATGGGTTAGACTTCCCTCAGCACCAGGGCCAGCAGAGAAAAGAGCAGGAGCTTTTGGGCCAGCTTCCTCTACCCGCTAGGTGGGAGCAGCAGCACAGTTTGGAAATTCTGAGTGTGCATGGCTAAGCCCTGCTAGAATGCACACAACTTGACAGTTACTGCTCCATTCTAAAAACAGGATGGAGTTATTTGTGTTGGTCAGAAGCTTGGGACAACAAAGAGAGATGGCGGGTTGAACTCCACCACAGTTACACTCTAATAAGCAGAAGCCGTGATTCCCCTAAGTGTTTGGGAGGTTATAAAGTCAAAGCAGCAATTCATCTCACCCCAAGGAGCAGGTGAAATATCCTGTCAAAGCCAAATCCCTTCCTGCCAGGGCCAAGTGCATCTGCTGAGGTAGCAATCTGCCTGTGGGAAGGGACAGGCATGGGGACAGACCACTACTGCAGGAACAGTCCTATAGAAAGAGAATGCACAGGGCCTCTCTCAAGCAGAGTGGACATTGGCATTGCCCTGGGTTGCATGTCCTGTGTGCTCTCCTGTTGTCCTCCTGGTAATGTGTTGTGGTAAACCTGGTAGGCAGACTGCATATTTAAGAAAGCAGAGCTAACCAGAATTGAGTTCCCACTTCAAATTAGTGCTAGTCACTTACGTATATAAAAGATACCAGAAGGATAGGACTTCACTGTCACATCCCAAACATGTAGCTAACTCTGGGAAGTATCTATGGATACTTTCTGTTTTCTATCTGAATTTTTCAATTTTTCTTTTACATTTAACCATAGGAAATTTTTCTTGCTCTGTAAAGTCAAAACTGGCCAGATACAAACAATTTCAAGTAGTTTGATCTCAAGCAACAAGCAAATATTATTGGGGTGTTTTAAGTATAACAACAGATTTAAAAATACCATTCCTGTGTTAAAATAACAGCCACGCTAGTATCTACCTCTTATTATTTTTATCACTAGATTCCCCACTCAGGTCCCAAATAACCATTTAATACTCAGATCATTGCTGTAAGGTGGGGACCATGGTGCGGTTGATTTTATAGATGAGGAAACTGAGGCTCAGGGAGCGGAAGATGCAGTAAATCAATTGCTCCACTAGGAAGGGCAGTGCTGGAGTTCAGAGCCCGGAGCCCTTGCTCCCAACCAGTACTCCACAGTGCAAATCTGTGCTTCTCAGCTTCAACTGCAAGGTGAAGGCAACACTGAGGCTGGACACTGTGGTGTATGCCTGTAATCCCAGCAGCTCAGGAGGCTGAGGCAGGAGGATCACAAGTTCAAAGCCAGCCTCAGCCACTTAGCAAGGTCCTAAGCAACTTAACGAGACCCTATCTCAAAATTAAAAAAAAAAAAAAAAAAGAGGAAAACGGCTGTGGATATGGCTCAGTGGTAGAGCATCCCTGAGTTCAATTTCAGCACACACACAAAAGTAAGTTGCTGAGGCCCAGGTTTGTGATGCTTCCCCACAGCAGATGCTCAGAGAGGATTTGATATGCTTGGCACATGCAGTAGTTGGGGCATAATAAATAGACAAACGCATGTCCCTGCCTTTAGATTTCCCTGGATCTCTCTGCCTCAGAACGAATCCATGACCTCCTAGTCAGTCTCTGTCTCCAATAGACCCCACTGCCTTCTCCGGGACCTGCAGACAAGCCCAGGCATCCAGGCACCAGAAGGGAGGGAGAGTGTTAGGCATGGCCAGCAGGGGGAGAGCCAACATCAGCCTCCTCCGTCCTGAAAGCAATCCCTGCCCATGGCTGCCTCCTCCGGTAACTGCCCAGCCCTCTTCTTGAACACTTCCCGGGAATGTGGTTGTTTCTGGAGCAGAGATATTTCTTTAAGGATAAGGACATCTTTACTTATTGAGCATGTATTGTGTGTCCCTGCGTTCATTAGCTGCTTCACCTATAACTAGTGTTTAAACTAGATCGAGCTGTCATGCACAATGTGGGTTTGATGTGAGCCTCAGTTACAGGATTCAGGGGACTGAACACCTGCAAATCACGCCTATTTTATGTGCTTGCACACCTAGGGGCGTTTCAAGGCTTATCTGCTTTTTATTTTTATTTCTTCCTGAAGAGAGAGGACTTGTGTTTCATAAGAGTCTCAAAGGGGTGAATGATCCAATAAGACTTATGAACCTCCTTAAGGAAGAGAGGGTTAAGGAGAAGCTTCCCTGACCTTGAGAGTGTGGTAAAGCCATTCAGTGTACTTAAGCCTCTGGCTTTACGACTGAATGGACCGTTCAGGCAAGAGTGGGGCGGTCAAGAGCACTGATCAATGAAGGATGAATTACAAATTCTTAATTCGGTGTTATCTAAGCTATGTTGGAATAGAACAAAACATCCTGTACTGGTGAGATTGTGAAACCAGTTTTGTAACCAGAGGAGGACACTCATAGCAGTGCGGGTGGAGGTGGGGGAGGACTGGCCAGGACAATGTATGCATTTGTTTCAGAAACAGAGAAGAGCAGGGAAGTAGGGAGAAAGTTCAAGGTTATCCAAGAAGCCTGATCCATTCCACCTGGACAGCCCTTAACAGTTCACAAAGCTCCTTCATAAGCATTCACTCAAAACGGTTTCAAAATAGTCCTGGAAGGTCAGCAAGATGTAATATTATCTTCCAATGATCTGCAAAGAAACTGAAGCACAGAAAAATTATCTACCCAAGGTCACGCAGTCAGCAAGCAACCACGGGCATTTAAGATAGTTGGGAAGATTTTTCCCCCTATTCTACTAGTATAGAAAATCACAGCAAGAAAGACATTTACTGCCAATTTGTCCCTAATTTGGGACAAAAAATATTAGCAGATGGACATGATGCTGGCTTCAAACTCAAGCTTTCAAATGTTACACTAAGTATTAAGGATATGGCTGAGTGATTAACAGCTTGGGCTCTGAAGCTGGACTGCCTGCCCAGTTCCCGTGTCACCCCTGGCTAGATGATGCAGATGACCTGGATGTGCAAGATAGCTGCTGGGGTGACCCTCACCTGGCAGGGACAGGAATCGTGAGTAAATACTCCAAGTCTCATGATGCTTCACAATGTCACCCGAGGACAGCCCCACACAGTTCCTCAGAAGGTTCCAGGGAGCCTGAGCCTCCAGAAGAAGGTTTATGGACACTACGGGCATCCTTTCCTTTCTTGTCTCTTCTTCACGCTCTCCCGGTGTCCCCTGCAATTGCCTTTGGTGTCACTTTGGGCCTTACAAGAAAATGCCAAGATAGTATCAAATACGCAAGGCGGAGTCACTGGGAAGGACGCAGTGGCTGAGCTATCCGGCCTTGCCATTAGCCACCTTCTGCAAGCCGGCAAAGCGGAGCTCAGGGAATAATGTGGCAGGTGTAAGCAGGGACAAGTCTTCAGACCAAGGCTCTGGTCTGACCCCTGTGAAGCAGCGCGGGAAGGAGGACTGGCTGAAAGGGTCTTGCGCTGCCATGCAGTTCTAACAATGTTCTCTCTAAGCTGAACCAAAGGAATCCTGTGCCACAAGACCAAAGGGGTGGCCACAGACGTGTGTGCTCACCGTGGATGGAGAGGCACATCCAGAAGCAGCAGCCAAGCCTCCACTCAATCACATGACTTTCTCCAGGAGCTCCGAGTGGTCCTTTCCTACACTTCTGCTTTCTGGGCCTGATTCTGGGGATTCCAAATTAAGTCACAGCTTAATAATTAACTGCTGTGTGGATGAACGAAAATAGAGGTTCACTCACCCTGATGCTCACATCCACAGGAAGCTAGTATCTCCTGTGCCAGGTCCCTTCTGGCGGCTGTGAACTGAGTTTTCTTAGGAGATCCTGACCGTGTTTGTACAGTGAACAGGCCCTCACCAGGGAAAAACCAAGATGAGACAAACGGAGGAGAAAATGTAGCCACAGACCCTCAGAGTCCCTTGTGTCCTGGGGGTCACAGTGGGCAACCTAAAGAGGGCAGTCACAGGAATGGGAGCCCAGAGCCCTGCACTCAGCTCTGTCGTCACCAGTTGTATGACCTTGCGTAAGTCCTCCTGAAGTTTTCAAGAATCGTCGTAGCATTTGGGGACTCTGCCCACAGTTGCCATGAGGACTGAGTGAAAGTCCACAGAAGGCATTTCACAAGCTCCACTAAAAAAAATTGGGTTTCATTCTAAAACTCTAGGCCAAACATGGGATATTACCTCAAAATAGGGTTTCATTCTAAGACCCTAGGCCAAACATGGGCTCTCACCTCAAAATCGGGTTTCATTTTTAAGATCCTAGGCCAAACATGGGCTATTACCTCAAAATCAGGTTTCATTTTTAAGACCCTAGGCCAAACAAGGGCTATTACCTCCCTTGTCTTCCCCAAATCCTTAGAAAGAACACAATAGGAACATTTTAAAAATTATAAGCCTAAAATCATTCTTCTAAAATTACATGTCCAGTGGTCTGTGGTCATTATAATGCCCAATATTGTCTAAACATCACTTTTATGTGTTTCCCCATAGGAATTAGGGCCTGAAAGATAATAAGTCCCAGAGGAAGCAGCTGCTCAGTAAAGCAGAGCTGTGACTTTTTTTTTTTAGTGTCATGGAGAGAAGAGGCAAGGGGAGGGGGAGTCACTGGAAAGGACGCAGCGGCTGAGCTGTCTGGCCTTGCCATTAGCCGCCTCCTGTAAGCCGGCAAAGCGAAGCTCAGGGAATAATGTGCCAGCCAGCTGGGAGTAGTCAGCTGGAACGCCCACAATGCACTAAGTGACTGTCCACAACCATGTCTTACAGGTTTCCATCTGATAAGGGAACAATTGGTCTGGATCATGTTTCAGAAAGTGAAGGAAATAGAAAGACACCTTAAAGCTTGTGCCTCCCCATGCGGTCTGGCCTCCTGGGCTGCGGCATTGCGAGGCAACTCTCCTAGCAAAGGAAAAAAATCACAACTGTTATTGAGATCTCCCGGGGACACATGGGAGACACTCTCTCACAGAGAACATGGGGGATTAGGAAGTTCAGCAACATAAATGTAAGATTGCTGGGCTCCTGTGGAAAGCCCAGCTAATTTGAGTCAGATAAACGATATTTTAGTGTATGCATGTCCCATGCAATTGAAAATGTTAATTGATAGTGACATGACTTTTAGTATATGCGTGTCCTGTATGATAAAGTAAAAACTAAAATATGAGACATACTAAAAGATTTTGTTGTATATCTGAAATACAAGTTTATCTGGGAACCCCATACTTTCTGTATAAATAAATAGATACAATTAGTTACAGTCACATCTAAACTCAAGTTTTCTACTAAACTATACTGATTCCCAAATATAAGAATTAAATATGGACCGACATTTTGTTTTGACATGTATGGCATTTTCTCATATCACATATTACTAAGCCCTTCTTTAATAAATCACTTGCATATAACCCTATCTCAGTCTGCTTCTTGCACAGCAAGAGACCTAGGCTCCCTCATTCAGATCTGCCCCCAACTTTGAATGGGAAGCGAGTGGTCCCCAACTCAGGGACAATACTGACTCCTTCCAGCCTATGGGCAGACGGAGAGTGCTAACAACCCAAGCTGCTTGCACAGGGAGCATGGAAGAGTTTCATCCACTTTGGGTCTACCCAGAGGCAATGACAACCAGGGACCACTTCTTTGGCTTGAGTTTTTCCTAGCTGTGTAGCTCCCTTCTCTAGAGACCCAGGGTCATCCAACAAGATTTTCACCAGTTCCTTTCCTCCTTAGGTGATCCCCAATCATCTTCTGTGTGAAGAACACTGAGGATGTATTCGTTAATCCCAGATGTGGTGTGTGCACAGCAGTAGGCCAGAGCTCAGGAGCCTGGTGACGCTGGGCTTGCCTCTGCAGCCTGGTTTGGGCTATGGATAGTGAATATTCCGTCTAACCAAGGGATGGGATTCTGGTGACTTCTATTAGAAGTCTGACAAAACAATTGATTCAATTATGTAGGAGTACTGACAAAACAATCAATCCAGGTAGCACTCTTGGTCAGCTGTAATAAAACGCCCAGTGAAGGTCAGGTACGGGACCTTGTGATCTCCAGGGTGGAACTCTGTGTAAGATGTTCCAGAGCTGTGGGAGCGTGTGGTTGCTTCTGATAGACATGGGTGTCATAAAGAAAGAAAACAGGAAGCACACAGCCCTCAGTTCCTGGCTCAACACAAAGTCCTAAAACCAAAGACTTTCCCTGACTGGGCCGCAGACTCCCTGATGTTTTAGGACTCTGGACTAAAGCAGCCAAAACTAATCTCTGATTTTAATGGCTCAGGTCAGACTTCTGTTTTCCAGAGCTAGAGATTTTCAGTCACTCATTTCAAGTGGCCCTTCAGTGGGCTGCCCATTCACGTCTACTCTGGGATCCCCAGGAGGAAGTAGCCAGGTCTCTGCCCTTAAGACTGTTTCGATGGATGTGGTGTACATCAGAAGGACCGACAGGTAACTCACCTAAGTTCACACTGGTAGGAGGAGAAGGCATGGCTCTGGTTCAGCAGATCCACAGGCGATATCCTTCTTCTGAGGTTTACGCCATAGCGAGATCTGTTTCCTAGACACATTTTTAAGAAGAAATTGGAATGGGATACTACATTCAAAGAAACATGTCCAGAAAACAAAGAAATAAAGGTAAATGTAAAATCACATCTCTTAAAGATTGTTAAAGAAGATATCATTTATGTCAATATAGCATTTAAAAAATCCTTTTCTCTTATTCCTCTTAACTGACTCCCAAAGTTTCCTTGAAGCCATTTCTTCTCATCTCCCCCACCACTGTCCCCCTTCTGCCTGTCTGCAAATCTTGGCTCTTTCTAAGGTAGATAACTTACCTGTGTTTTTCTGCTTCTCTCCATGACTAAACAGCCAAAAGCTACCCTAAATTATAAAATAAGACTCAAAAGTAGAAAGGATATTATAGCTTGGATCTGAAGTGTCCCCCCAAATCCATATGCTAAAGGTGTGTCACCAGCCTCTGGTGCTATTGGGAGGTTTTAGAATCTCCAAGAGGAGAGACATAGTATGAGGAGCTTAGGTCATTTGAGGTGTGCCCTCGGAAGCATCCTTGGGAATCTGGTCTCTTCCTCTCTCTTACTTCCTGGTTATGTTAAGGTGAAGATGTCCCCCCCTGAACACTGCCACCATGCTGCACTGCCACAGGCCTAGAGCAACTGGGCCAGGTAACCATGGACGGAAGCCTCTGAATCCGTGAGCTAAAAACCTTTTCTTTTTATAAGCTGATTTTCTCAGGTATTAGGTCACAGTGATGGAAAGCTGACTAACAGAGGGTAGGAGATTGGAAGCACAGGGAAATTCTCAGTAAGCATTTTCACATTTAGGGAGGAATAAGACATGATTATGGTACCTCCTACACACAGTAGAAAAGCATAGCTTTACCACGAAGGACCTTAGTTATGGCACTTAGCATCATGAATCCTTTTTTTTTTCTCTTATTTTATTTTATTTAAAAAATGTTTTATTAAGGGCTTGAATTGTTGTACAATCATAAATGAATAGAAAGTAATAATATGATATGCATTTGATCCTAAACCATAGTTACCCCCACATCACCCATACCCCAGTCTCTATATAATGCCCTTATAAGAGATATAAATGTCCATATATATATATGATTATAAATTTTCCAGAATTAAATGATTTCATAAATATTATTTGACTTCTCAGGGGGTAAAGAGTATGCTCTATTGCTGATTATCTCCTTAGATCCTGCCTGAATTTTAGTAATCTCATAATTATTAATGGAAATTTCCAAATTTCCCTTAGTGTTGATTTAAATAATAATGGAGATGATATAATGCATACAGCCTGGCACTTAGAACATGGTAACTATACAGGAGCCATAAAGGAAAGTTGAAAATTCAACAAGTTTTGCTATCCTCTTTGGGCCACTTCATCAAGTGTTGTACAGTTACGTGTTCTATTTTTCCAACATTTAATCTAAAATGTTTTCAAGCATTCAAAATTAAAAAAAAATTACAGCGAACACCCAGATGTTTCCAGCACCTAAATTCTACAACCCACATTTTCTTAAAATTTTATCATGGACTCCATCTATCTTCCATCCGTTATGTTCAGCTTATTTTTGTCAGTTTCCAAGATAAGTTACAAACATTGGTACATGTCT
This sequence comes from Aplodontia rufa, assembly GCA_004027875.1. Classification (NCBI taxonomy): domain Eukaryota; kingdom Metazoa; phylum Chordata; class Mammalia; order Rodentia; family Aplodontiidae; genus Aplodontia; species Aplodontia rufa. The sequence continues at coordinate 5,664 of PVKS010034242.1, read as the reverse complement.
CTCCAGACACTTCCCCATGAATGCTGTTTTATTTTTAAATGATCTCTGAGAAGGACATTGCAAAATAACCCTTTCTACAACAGGAGTGCTTATAGTTCTCTTTTTCTGCCAAAATGTAGGTCAGCCTCTCTCTCACTTCTGCCAGCTTCAAAGTAGCCTTTCTCAAAGCCTACTTCACGGAACCCGGATCCAGAAGCGTGCGGAGAACAGCTATCTGTGATCAAAATGCTTGAAAGACTCTGCATTAAATCACATTTTGCAATGCTTTTGACCTGCGGATTTCTAAGAGCCTTTGTTAGGTTAGCGTGCACGCACTCAGAAGGAACACATTCACTGGGCTTCAATGGTCAGGATAGCCCCCTTCTCCTGAGAGACGTGTAGCACAGGGTTCCAGAGAGAGCACTTTGGGCAAGGATACCTATACCTAAGTCCTGCCCTCTTCTTCCTTTTCCTCATAGCATACAATATTGTACGATTTTGGGTTCTTGACCCTATTGTAATTTTCTGGAAAGCCCCTCCAAGTCTCTTAGGTCATTTCTCTTTCTAATTATTATGTTTCTGTCTGTTGACTAGGTCCTCTGTGTTCATAGTACTATATCACAAATTAGGAAAGGTGAAGGCCAGTTTTGCCTTCTGTGAAGTCATCTTTGGGATCAAGGATGGAAAGATCATAAATTGGCTGATATCAAACATCTTCCACGTGAAATTTCATTTAACCTTGAGGTCTGGTTGGAGCACCCTTGGTCCTCCAAGCTCCGCCTTCCCCATCAGCTATTCAGAGGAGATCACTGGTGAAAGATTCTGAAAACTCTGCAAGTCACAAATAAAAGGTGCTATTTTTACTACATTAGAGCTAGAGAAGTAGAACAGCAAGCTCCGGAATGACCTTGACAATGTCTCCAGCCTTGAGACTTGGCCTCCGGCAGGCCCGCAACGAGGCGTTGACTCGCTGTTTTAATTTCTGACCAGAAAGGTATCGCTTTCACTTCAACTTAGCAACTTCCCATGGGTTTCAACAGTTCGCTACTCGGATATCACAAAGCTTGTTTTCAATACTGGCGTTTCTTTAGCGCTTGATGAAATGTCTTGATTATGAAAGTCTTAGGAGAAAGGAAGTATGATCTTCACTCTCATGTCTCTTTTGCAAGAACCAGAAAGCCTCACTTGCAACACCACACCAGGGGCATTGAGCAAGTGAGGTTCTGATTCTCTGTAATGATCCATATCAGAAGGAGCCCAGATGCTGGTGGAGTGGAGAGCCAGAAAGTGTCATTAAAGGAAAAGCACAGCGGAAGCATGCAATGGCATGGATGCCTTCCTCCAAACGCAGGAAGAAGGGACATTTTAACCTATCAGGTGGGCCCCACCCTATTGGAAGCCTTGGTGTGCCCTCGTGCTCAGCCCTGATTTTCTTGTTCACTCTCCAGTAGATGAGACACGACCCCTGCATACTCTCTCACTCCTCCGAGCCTCTGAACACACTTGCCTTGCCCTAAAATACCTCACACATCCTGGACACCTAGGCTGCTTGTAGCAGAGATGCAATGCCACAGTGAAGGTTTCACGAAACAGCATCAAACAGGCCACATGCACTAGTGCTAACTAGCACTATGTTGATCTCATCCGTAAACACTGAACGGATGAAGCGAATGCAAAGTAATGAGCAACTGATTATTTTAAGAACATGTCCAGGAAGAAGTGAGATTCAAGGTGTTTGGAACCTGCTTGTTTACAGACACTATTAATTTGTAAACAACAATAATATCACAATACTGAGAGAAACAATAATAATATTACAATACTGAGCTTAATATTCCGCTATGAAATTTGTATCATGCTTTTGTCTTCTGTGCTGATTTTGAAAGGTGCTCTTTACAGTTCATTGCTTTAAGCCCTAACATTTCCAATTAAATAATGTTTTAGACAGATTTGTGCACACAGCTGGTCCCTCATGTATGTGATTCACCAAACATGTGTGATATGCCCTGCATTTGAGGATCAACAGCTCATGCTTTGTTCTCAGGAATCTCACAGTCTCCAAGTCAGGGAAAGACAAACGAAACTACGGTCTTCAGACAGTGTGGCGTGTGCTGTGGTGGAGATTCTGTGAGAGGGATTTTAGGACAATGACAGGGAGACACTGTGCAGAAACTGGGACACAGAGCAGAGCTTTGAAAGATGGAGGAGAACACAGCCAGGTGTACATTGGCTTGCAAGCACTTTAGTGGCATGAATTCTCAAGCCAGGACAAGATTACTTTTGTCTCAGTTCTTTATAGTTACATGACCTTGGATAAGTCCCTCAAATTAACTAAAGTTGTTGCCTATTTCATGAAAGTTGGAGGAAGGATTCTTTGAGCTGTTTTGATAATTAAATAATAAATAAAATAAATGTCAACATACGGCAGGCGAAAGATGCTCGATAAATATTAGTCCTATTCTATTCCCTTCTCATCAGCTTACATGAACACAGTGTGGTTTTGGTGGCTGTCCCATGAAACAATGAGCACATTGGAATAAATTTCCTACAGGGAGGGTAAATGTGACTTTGGGTACAATGAGAAGTCTTCTCCGTGACCACAGAGGATCTGATACCAAACTGACTTATCTTGAAAACTAACTGAATATTCAGAGGTGCCACCATCATTTGCTGCCATTTTTTCTGTATGTTGGGGTCTATTGCTAGATGAGAATCATGGTGTTCAAAGAGACCACATTTGTCACCAGCAGCCTGAAATGCTGGGTGACTTTCAGCTTCTAGCTCCAATGATATAAAAGACATTCAAAGTTTCAGATTTATGTATGGATACAAAAATAATGAAAGGAACACTCAAACTTTAAAGAGATGTGTACCCCAAAAGCGCTTTTCCCAGTTTTAACTCAGAAGAAGAGTCCAATAAGGCAGTCTGTGAAAATCACCTCAACTGCTGGTTTCATTTCAGCGTTGACTTTGCAGGAGCTTTTCTAAGTGACCTGGTTTCAAAGCACTCCATTTCCCCAGTGTGGCCTTCTCTGTCACATCATCCAACATCAACCTTGACATTTCCATATGTACTTCTACAAAAAAAAAAGGGCTCTCCATGAACATCTGCTGAGCAAATCTTAAATAGAACAGGATGGAAAACTCGTCAGGTCATTTTCTCTGCACCTTTTGTTGAGAGAGTGACCCCTCCACAGGGGCGGACAGACCCAGGATGTTCTCTCTCCATGCCTCTCCCTGACCTCTAGCCTCTGTCTCCCTCAGACTGTGCGACTGACTCTTGGGAATGGAAACCCTCTGTTGTTTGAGCTCTTGGGTTGTCATCAAATTCTGAGGACGTGGCCTGCTGCTCCTTTTCAAGTTTTCTCAGCCAGCTGGTGTTGGTGACAACCCTGAACCAAGCTTAGGAATGATCTTCAGAGTCACCAACCTGGCATGGGTGGCACGGGTGGCAGGGATGTGCTCCTTCCTCCCCTGGGCTTTGTTGGTGCAGCCTTTCCCCACCGCACTCACCGACTCACTGGGCCGCACCCATTTTGTTTCCTGGGAGGTTTCAACTCTCCATGCCACCTGCCCTCCCAGTCCGAAGTCGTCCTCCTGCAGAAATCAGCCCTCAAAGCGCACATGGGAAACTTCTTTGTTTTCTGAATTCTCGTGTCCTTTTATGTTTATTGAGCTTTAAATTGTTGTTTTCAACTTCCACTTTGTATAATACCCTTGCTGTTCCTGTATCAACGCTTCACAAGGACCCAAGCTTTGAAAATTCATCATCATTTAAATTTTTTTCATTTAATCTCATTATTTAAAAGATTCAAAAATTTTGATGGACACATTTGTATGCATTATGAGGTACAATAGGACAGTCTAATTAATGTATACCTTGGGTAGTGATCAACTCAGGGCAATCGATGTGTCCATCACCTCCGACTTCTATGGTTCCTTTATGGTGGCGAGAACATCCACGGTCCTCTCTCCTATCTATTTTGAGATATACAAGGTATTATTGTTAATTATGTTTGGCTGCTGTGCCACAGAGCACCAGAACCTACCTCTCCCTGTCAAACGATGGCTTTGTACCCCTGACCAACACATCCCTCTCTCCTTCACTCTCCCTCTGTCCTTCTCAGTCTCACAACCGATGTTCTACCCTCAATTTCTCTGAGCTCAATGTGTTTAGATTCTATTTAGGAGTGAGATTATATCTTTTTTTAAATAAGAAATTTAGTTGATGTACAACGAAAAATGTATCCAAAGTAACAATATGATATTTATATATTTATAAATCAGAATTACCCCCTAGATCCCTTCCTATACTCCCTTACCCCCCCCCCACCAGCCCTTTCCTGAGATTATATCTTTGAACATGAGTTTAATACCTTGCCCACAACAGGTATTTCTGGCTCTGCCATTAATAAGATGTTATTTGTTAAAGACACATAGCTGCTCTACCATACAAATCTCAAAATGTACAGGGGACCAAAAATGGCTGAAGTTTATTTATCATTATCCAAAATAAGAGGCATTTATCAGCAGGTGGCTTTCCTCCCCATACTGATTCAGGAAACCCATTCTCTGTTCATCTGCTGTTTGAAATCTTTGCTGGTGGCTTCCAAGCTCACCCTGGGGCTGTCTCCACTCTAGCCAGCTGGGAGGGGAGGGATGCAGGAACGCGTGGGGACTGGCATCTGTGTCTGCTGTTCACAGTCCATTGGTTACAGCTCAGTCACATGGCCAAACCCACTGCAAGGGGCCTGGATGTGCCATCTAATTGTCAGCCCAGGAAGAAAAGCAACAGCGTGGTACCTGCAGGTTCTGGGATATAGAGAAGGCCGCTCGACAGCTGTGGACTCAAGTGCTCTAGTCTGTGACAGAGGAAACGATAGCATTGTAAGGCAGTGAACAGCAACCTGTAAGACAATGACAAAAGCTTTCCTTTCCATCTGGAAATGAAAAAGATGAAGTGGTTCTTAAGTTCCTTTCACTGCCAACCAAAGGGACCCCGCTCATTAGACTATCCTGCCATCGTACCAAGAGACAAAAGGGGAACTAGCATATTACGTTAGAGAAACACACACACACACACACACAAACTTGGAGAATCTCTATTAATCCACTTAGAAAATTCAGTTGGCCATATGCCACACTCCCTATGCCACTTGATTCATGACTAATGGAGGTTCTATTAAACCGTGTGGGTAAAACTTGGGCCATTGTGTGTGTGTGTGTGCACATATGCACCAAGGATCAAACCCAGGACCTTGTTCCTGCCAGGCAAACTCTCTACCACTGAGCAACAGCCCAGTCCCAGAAGATGTGGGCCAAATATTCAAGCTACTAGAACTACCAAAGCCAATGAAAGAGGGAAGAAATGCACACTTGGGCTTCAATTCCCTCCCCTGTAAATGTAAATGGAGAGGTTCAATGATGTTCTCGGGGCTGAAGCGGTGGCTTCGCAGTGACGCTTGCCTTACATGCACGGAGTGCTCGAGTTTTAACCCCAGCACCACGTACACAACAAAGTGTCAGAGGAATGGAAGTCACATGAAAAACTACATAAAAAAATTGCTTCTCTCTTTCTCTCTTTCACTGTCCCTCTTTATTTAAAAACAAAAAAGATGTCCTCCAGAGTCTCCATTGCTCTATTTCTCCTTTCTTTCTTTCTTTCTTTCTTTCTTTCTTTCTTTC
>PVKS010034241.1:0-21043 GCA_004027875.1 Aplodontia rufa | reverse complement strand
GGGGCAGGGACAGGGTGGAGGGTGGAGGAGGGGCAGGGACAGGGTGGAGGGTGGAGGACACAATGTGGCATAATTGTAAGGCAGTATGTGGAGCTCTAAAGGGCTGCTCACCCTCGTAGACATCAAGCCATCAGAAGGAGGCCACTCCGGCTGCACAGTTCTGGCTGGGCTGAGAGGAAGAGCAGTGGATGGACAGACTGAGGAAAGGTGAGGTAGAGAAGCCGCCACACTCAGTATATGCACACTTCAGTTCACCAAATATGTACACACACTATAACCAGCATTTACAAAGGGCCTGCTGCATAGCAGATTCTGCGCAACATGAGTTCTGTGACTTGCAGAATCTCTTGACAAGAACGTGGCATGACTTTCTTGTAGAGTTGCTGTAAACAGCGATACCTAGATAAGAGAGAGGAACAGCTTGGTCCAGGGCTATCAATAATTCAAAGCCAGTTTTATAGGAGTCCAAATTCTATTCTTTTCACCATACATCACCATTTTGAAGTCGTATGTTAGTATTAATATAAATAAGATTTTAGATTTTTCTCAATCTTGTGGCATTCCACTATGACATCAACTAATTCTCTGCTATGAAGTAGAAATGCTCCTCCTCCATTTTAATATCAGCAGCTAATGTGCTCATCTGTCAAGAAATAAGGAAATTGAAAAGCCACTGAGGCTGGGTTTTTGGGACGCATCCACCTAATATTCTTGAGTCACTTGCTTGAACGTTTGTTAAGACTATGACCAAGCACTGTGTCCGGGGCTCTCATACACACTCTGTGACGTAGTTTTCTCAATAACTCCTCAAAGTGGATATTATTACCTGTCTTTTCACACATGGGAAAACTGAGTTCAGCTTTTCCCCGACCTTGGCTGGGCGCCGACAGAGCCGGAATCCACTCGTGTGGCCATCTTTCCACAGCCACCCTCCCAGGTTTCTGGCACAGTGCCCTGGTGGCTGGCTTACTGAGCCAGCCTGCGGAGCCACCAAAACTGCTCCAGGCCACTCCCGGAGGCCAGCCCAGGTGCTCAACTCCTGGCCCTGCCTGCTCTGGATTATGCTGGCTCGGGACTTTTTGTAAAGGGGCTTGCACATAATAACCCTATTATTAGTATTATCATCATTATTATCATAATCTTTTCTCTGAAATGATTTCCGTAAAATATATTTACTAAAGGAGAGGAGCACTTGAAAAAAAATGCTAATCCATCCCCTACCACACAAACCCCAGATGGCCTTGTTTTAGTGGAGGAAGACACCATCATAATAACCACGATTACCATCAATTCCATGCCGTGGCAGATGTGAGAGCGATAAAGACGCCGGGACGCTCCCACAGAAGTTGGGGAAATCTTTCTGTCCTCCAGACAGCACAAAAGCCTGAATCCAGTTAAAGAACGGGCTCTGTGCAGTCACATTTAATCTCCCTTGCATATCTATGCCCCAGATGGCCCGGTGTTTAATGGGAGGAGAACGATAGTCACTTTGTGAGCCATTCAGGGGAAATTACAGAAGTGTGGAAACTGCCCTGTGTATCTTCATTCAATTTTCTCCCATTTCCCTGGCAGCGTGAATAAAAAGAGTGCAGCTCATTTGTAGCTGAGGGTGCTCTTCAGCTTCTGACACCCAGGGCACATTCTGCTCAGGCCCTTCGTCCCCGCTTGGGCTCCTAACAAGCCACGCACAGTAAGGGAAGCCTGTTCCTCGGCTATGGCTCACCCTGCCCTCCAAGCACACGCGTGTGTGTGTGCGTATATTGCGAGGGCAGCAGTGTTCTAGGGAGTCAGGATAACAGACCGATGGGGTTTTTGTCTCTAACATAAAGTGCAGGACTCATCATCATTTAGAAAGAGAATTTAGTGTTGAGCGGCATTGTCCAGAAGAGGAAGGAAGACGGAAGAAATGGGCTGAGCAGATCCTCGCTGGACCCTAACATAGGTCAGGTGTCCAACTCAGGTTCAGAGACCAGTTCTCAACAGATCTGGGCAGCCCTAGACCCCTGGGGTGCAGCCATGATAGCAGAGGGTTACTGAAGATGACATCTGATCTCAAAACAGTCTTTAGGAGCCTCGCCTCTGCATTCCTGTCACTAGAGAGCTGGTAATGATGGAAGTGGAGATCAGTGAAGACCCCGAGTCTAGAGCACCTTCGTCACCATGAGCAATAGCAGAGAAGGCATTCTTGTAATGCAAGAGTTGCATAAAAGACCTTAGAAATCTTAATTTTCCAAATGAGGAAGCCAGAAGTTAAAAAAAAAAAAAAAAGGAGGACATTGGCTAAAGCTGGATACCTCAGCCAGGACAGATGGGGCTGAAGTCAATGGTCCCCGTCTCCTCCCAGGCAAGTGTCCTCACCATCCAGCAGGGAACTGGGTCCAGGTAACAGTGCATACTGCAGACCGGATCCTGGATGAACCAGTCTTCTTCCCTGTCCCCTGCCATGCTCCCCGTAGGTCAGCAACACAAGGCAAAGACAGGCAAGATTGCTTAGTTAACAATCGATGCCTGCTGCTTCCTTAAGGATAGCCCCTCTGTGCAGCTTTCATCTTGCACCAAATGAGCTACGTCAAGGTGCCCTATCATCCAGCCATCATTCCCTTCTGGACAACAAAAGTTCACCATTAGCTGACCATTTGGGTCAGGACAATAAAAATCCTTTTGAAAATGTAAATGCACTTTTCAAAAATTCTTTTCTTTTTCTCCTTGTTGAGATCTACCTTGTTCTCAATAATGTGTGTATAAGTCATCCCTTTAACAAACACCCCTCTTCTCTCTAAATTTGTGCAATGCAGTACACCACCAGCCCCATGTAGCATTGCACCTAAGTGTGAATTAGTAAAAACTGACTAGCCACATCTCAAGTATGCACTAGTCACATGTGACCAGTGCCTGCCAGTGTGGAGAACACGGAGCAGATCTATGTGCATTATTCTGCTAAGTTCTATTGCATGGTGCGAAGAACGTGAGGAAATTTTCAAAAGAGAGGCCTGTATTGGCAGATGGAATCCTAAGGTCGTTCAAGGTAGAAGACCAGAGAGTGTGGAGCCCAGTGCTCCAGTTTGTGTAGGAGGAAACTATAATAAGACCGACATTGCTTGTAAGGGGCTGTATCATGAAGATACTCCAGGAAAACCATCGTGTCATGAGACCCATTTCCTTCCTGTACATCTGCATAATTTGTAAGATCCTCAAGGACAGAACAACTCTTACTCATTTGTGTGCCCCAGAAGTCTAATGCCATGTCTAGCAGAATCGAGGACGAGGACCAGACAGGCATGTAAAGAACTCAGCAAGGGCATTAGAAGTCTAGATGAAGCCTTGGCAGCAGGGTTCCAGGGTCCCATCAGAGAGCAAATGACCTGGAAGGACAAGCATTTTCCAACCAGCAGAGGTGCCTCTCATTTCTCTCAGACAGCTGAGAGGTTACAGGAGCAAAACTCAAATCAGTAGATTAGGGATTTAATCAGAGGAAGGCAGGATCCTGAGCCAGAGAATGGAGCAGATCACCCCAGGCAGAAACAAAAGCCTAGCAAAAGAGCCAGGAAAAAGATCTCCCTCAAAATTATTTTAGATTGTCGTTAGTCCTATAGCCTGGCTCGATTTAATAAATACAGATTTGCAGCTGCCTCATCCCTACCTCCCCTCCTCTGTCTCAGCTCAGGGCTCTGAAGAACTAAGGGGAGGTTCGACCAAGAGGGTCCCAGGGTTGATGGGGAGGCTGTGTACCTGGATTGCAGTCAGCCCTGCATCGAGCAAGGGCACTGAGCTTGAATGGTTACGGCATGAGCAAGAGATCCACCAGGAAAAAAGATATGCAGGTTTATATTTTAAAAAGGCTTTCAGGGAGACTGGAGTGGTGTCTCGGTGGTTATGGTGCTTGCCCAGCATGCATGAGGATGAGGGTTCGAACCCCAGCACCATGTACACAACGAATTGTCAGAGCAACGAAAGCCACACGAAAAACTAAAAGTTGATTTTCCCTTTCTCACACTGTCCCTATCTCTCTTAAAAAAAATAAAAAGCACATTAAGATAGCAGAGGGAGAAGCAGGACACACGGGACTTCCTGGCAATACCGCTAGCATCCCAACTTGCAGGGTGACCACCCTCCTGAGGGGTCATCTGGGTGTGGGTGGTGGGAGGTGGAACCACAGTGGCAAGGAGGAGAGCAGACAGCACCCAGCCATTACTTCTCCCTCCCTTCGTGGGCACAGGGAGATGGGGAGAGAGCTGGGGCTCTGGAGCTGTGCTGTGCAGCTCTTGTGCAGGGGTCCCCTGACACAGGAGCTCCTGGAGAACTCCACCTTTCCAGAAGCCCCAGCCCTCCTCAGGCCCGCTCCCAGCTCCATTTGCAGCAAGCAGGAGTTAAGCTTTAAATTGAGCCTTAAAGTCATTTCCTGAAAGAGTTAACATAATACAATCCATCATAAAGGAGAAAAGACCCTTTTATACTCAAATTACACAGGAGACTCTTGTCTCTGCAGAGGGCAAGAGTATTTGCTCTTAGGAGCTATTTTTTCCTCGGAGACAATAGTGCAGGTGCATGGCCCTGGGTGCACGGCATAGTCATCCTAGGAGGCAGGAAGGTGATTTCACACCTGTTTCCTCCTTTTATTTGATGGCTAATTTGCTCAGTGTCAGGATTGGTCAGACACAGTCGCTGCACCTTGCCGCATGGCCACTCACTCCAGGCACTTGGACTGTGACTTGCAGCATACTCCTTCCAGGGCATCGCTTTGCTTCATATCCAATACACATGGGACAGATTGGTAATAATGTCAAGGCTGTGGTTTGTGACATATCAATATTAGAGAGACAGCCATAACTGGTAGGCGGGATGTGTTGCTAATAGGGATGGAGAGAAAGAGGGACAGAAAGAGGAACATCACACTGTGCTCTGGTTAGTCTGGAAAAGTCTCAGTCTTCCCTTCTTGTGTCTTGGAAAGCAACAGCTAACTGTACAGATAGGTCTGCAGAAGAAAGAGGAAGGAAAGAAGGCCAGGTGGCTAAATGGCGAGCTTTGCTGTGTGCCCTGCCAGGTGGCAGCTCTGAGTCTCCCACGTTAGAACTCCTGCGGCAAAGAGGCTGATTTATATAACGGGATGGCAGACGCGCAAGTCACTTGAATCACACAGTTTTGCCATGTGTTTGTAACCAGCCCGTAAAGCTCTCTTTTTATTTCAACTCTTATATTCCTCTCACATTTATCTCTTAATTTGCTCTGAAAGAGAATAGCCACAGAAACTACATTTAAAAAGTTCCTTAGTTTGAAATAAAAGTTAAAAATAATAAATCATGAGACTTATTTAAATATTTTTTTAAAAAGTTCCTCTACCCATGATCAATGGTTGGCATTTTTCTGGCTTTGATAATTATTTTAGATCTGATTTTTGTAATCTAACAGAAAATCAATATCCCACAAACTCATCAATTTCCACATCAGAATTTTGAAGGCTCACAGACTCCCTAATCAAACAAAAGGCTCTAAAGAAACATTTGATATTTTTGAAAAATGTGCAGCAAATTATTGAATATAAACTTATTTCCATATTTTGTGTTGCTTATTTAAATATTTAGAATATGGTTTTAATTACCATGAAACTTCTCTAAACATCCACCTGTCAGTAAAGAGACCGATTGCTTTTTAGGTTTGCATTCTCATGGAAGAACAGGTGTGCGAACCTGCAGGGTGTTTATCCACCAACAGAAAATAAAGGATATCTGTGAACTGTGGAGGAAGAAGTAAACGCAGGAGCTCCGAGCTGCAGCACATCAGCATCAGCGCAAGTCCGTCCTGAGGGTGCGAGAGCCCTCGTGCACGAAGAGCGCTCTGTTCTTGCCCTCATAAGTCCTCCACTTGGGACCTTCAGGGTCAAGTGCTGACAACTTTCCCCAGACTGTGTTCCGGTGAACTGAGAATGTCATAAGAGAAAATTAAACCTCTGGGGCTTTTTAAGAAGGAGAAGGTGGCCAGGAGTTCGGTAAGATCACCAGTATCGCCCCGTGTGTCTCGGGCGGTTGGGACAGGAAGGGTGGGTTTTACCCTAATCTGCAGTTGTGAACACCTGGTGGAGTCAGGTGCAGAGCAGGTCCCGTAATGGGGGTGAAACTGAGCAAGTAGGGACTCTCAGCTCTCAGCACCAGGGACTGCCTGGGAGTGGAGAGGTGCTGGGCTATTTCTCATTTAGGCCATCCTCTGTTCCCAACCATTTTCCACCTCTGATTACATAATCAGGGTCTTTTAAGGGCCATGGTAGGCCTCACTTCTATGAAGAAGTCTTCAGTGAACTTTCCCTTCCTCACCCAGGACACAGGACACTGAACTCCTCCTGTTCCTTCTCAGCCAGGGTCACGGTCAGCACCTTGGTCAGCAACTGCCACCCGTAGAAAGGTTTGTGGCCTGGATATTTTATGTATCAGGAACCAAGTTAAGCTTTATCTATCTATCATCTATCTATCTATCTATCTATCATCTATTTATCATCTATCTATCATCTATCTATCATCTATTTGTCTACCTGTCATCTATCATCTATTTGTCTATACATGCATCGTCTATATCTATATATCTATACCTAAATATTGTACGTCTGTTCAGTTAATTTTTATAAAAATCTTCTCAGAATCCTCTATGACAATATTATTCCCACTTTATAGTATAAGAGAAAGGTTTAAATATTTTTCCAAGATATCAATGATCATTCATTAACTTTCAATTTTTAAAAGAGAGAGGACAGTGGAGAGAAAGAGAGAATCAATTTTATTTAGTTTTTCACGTGGCTTTTGTTGCTCTGACACTTCATTGCATACATATGTGGTGCTGTGGTTTGAACCCTTGTCCTTGTGCAGGTCAGGCAAGCTTCATAACCACCGAGCCACCGCTCCAGCCCCCCAGGTGTTAATTTTTGATGCCACATATATTCCCATGGAGGAAGTTGTTATTACCTAACCTCTCAGCAGTGAAGGAAGACAAATCCTTGTGAGTTATAATCCAGGATGGAAACTATGGAAGTTCAACTCTAACCCTTGATTCCCCTGATCTGCTGTGATGCTCCTAATGTTGTGCACTGTGCCTGCCTGTACTTCTCAGTGCCAGTCACTATGTCTCCTAATGCCCTAGAGGTTTCAGCCCTGCGCTGCTCACTCCAGTCCAGGCCCACATCTGCAGTCCCCACTTCAGCTTCCACCCTGGGCCTCCTCTCCCGTTCCTGACAACAGTGGGCAAAATTCAGAATAATAGTGGGGCACAGTGGAATCAAGAGAGCAGCTAATTACATGTCCTTCACTACCTAGGGAACCATATTTTTTCTAAATTCCTGAAAGCAAACTATTTTCAATTTAAGTTAGAGATTTATTCTCATAGCTGAATGGAGAATTATTTCTTACTATTACATTTCAGTTTCTAGTCAAGGGCAAATCCGTTTTCTCTGAAAGGTAAAATCCTTTTGCATGGTTCCTAAAAGCATTGTGGGTATATCATGCACACAAGTCCTTTATCATAATGCTTTCCTAAGTAGCACGCCTCTCCAAGGAAAGCCTCTGAAGCAAGACCGACCTAGGAACCCGTGCTCGAAGACTCTCCCGGAGTTATTTCCACCCGGAGTCCATTGCCTTCACGAAAGTTGTCTTAATGCAGAAGATACAAGAACTAAAGAAAGCCAAGAGTTGCTTCTTCTTGCACTGTAAACAAGTGTAGGGAGGGAGGACTTGGAGGGAAGAGGGTTTGGAGGGGCCCAGAGGCAAGGGAAGAACATGAAGTGGGACAGGTCAAGAGAGGTGACAGAGAAAGCTGATGGGCTTGACTGGACCCCAGGTTTCCTGCTCACTAATCCCTGGTTGGACTTAGCAAGACATCTACCCTATCTGTTATCTCCTTGCTTCTTTTTAAAGTTCAAAACAGATTTATTTTAAGCTGATACATTAAAATCTGAAAGTTGCTCATACCCATGTAGCACCGTGCGAAGTTCAATGTGTGAGTACATTGTACAGTGCTTAAAGCAGGTGAAACATTGCTCTGCCCTCAGAGCTGCTTTGCAGTGGGTGGGCAGAGGCCCAGGAGCTGTGAGTTCTCAACCAGGATCCAGCTGCACACCCACAGCCCTGCCATGGCTCCCAGCTGGAGACCAGCTGCTTCCCTTTCTCCTGCTCTCCCTTTTTCCCATCCTGTGTCTTGATCCCAGCACCTTTGCATGAACTTCAGTCTCCAAGTGCCTCTGTTCAAGAGACCACATCTGCTGTCAGGCTGCCTGCCTCCCCTGGGGATGAAGGCACTGGGCAACTTCCACGGTCACTAACCCTGCCCATGTCCTCAGGACTCTCCTGCCCTTCCCAGCTCTGCACACACTACTGGTAACATGCTGCCACAGTGTAGAGGAGACTCGACCTTCAGAATGGTCCCATGTCTTTATCACTCCCAAATTCATCTTGAGCTCCCGATGCCCAGGATGATGGTATTAGGGGGTGGGCCCTGGGTGATCAGGTCATGAGGGTGAGACCCTTCAAGGAAGAATGATGGAGAATTTTCCTGCCCCTTCTGCTTTCTCTCCCATGGGGGACACAGTGAGAGGGCAGAGGGGATCTGCAGTCCAGGAAGGGGCCCTCCCCAGATGTGGGACCTCCTGAAGCCTCCATCTGGACCTCCTGGACTCTCAGACTGGGATAAATCCACTTGTGTTGATCAAGTCACCAAGGTACTGGTGTTCTGTTCCAGCTACCCAAAGGCAGAGGACAGGAGCCAGCGGAAAGAGGCAAACTCCTCGTGGTGAAAGCAATGCAGGTGAAGGCGACTGGCCCTTGCCAGCACTCACAGCCATCCGGCGCTTGGGGGACTGTAGGGAGCTGCCACTGTGCCACTACAGAGATGAGAGCATGGAGGCTAGGGAGGCCCCGGTGACGAGGAATGAGAAACTCTCCCCTCCCCAAAGTCTACAGCTCCTATTATCATCTCTTCCTCTCTGCAAGAAAGGACCAGGCACACCATCCCTGGCCATCAGCAGCCTGGGAAGGTCCTCCCCTAAAGCTTGCCTGGGAATCGCTCCCCCACCCACTGAGAACTGCTCCCTGCTCACCCAGGTGCTGCCTCCTGAGTCCCCTGCACCTGGGCCTGCTTCCCCTCTTCCCACCCAACAGCCTCACTCACCACTCAGCTGCTCCACTGACCTAACGTTAAAAATGACAATACATAAGACCCTGCTTTTAGTTGGATGGAAACTCATCATACAGATGACCTTATTTGAAGAAAGAAAGAAAGAAAGAAAGAAAGAAAGAAAGAAAGAAAGAAAGAAAGAAAGAAAGAAAAAGAAATTTTATCTGTAGGGCTTTTTCTTTAGTATTATCTTTTTCTTCTGTCGGGAGATCTTAGAGTTTTAATTCTGAGAAGCCTGGTACTTACGCAGGTAGAATTTCAGAGCCTCATGTGGGTGGAAAGAAGACCAAAGCAACACACATGATGCATGCAAGCACACGAGACGCCTTTGGCCTCACTCTCTGCGTCCACGGGCGCCAGGGCAGGGGCAGGATCTTTGCTGTTTTCATAGCATGTCAAACTATTTTAAATTGCATCATATTATTTCAACCTAAAAACTAAAAATAGTACACACGTCATAAACATTACAACCTAAAATTATTATTTATTTCAAACAAAAAAAATGGAAAAAAGATTCTGAAATGAGTGTGCTTGTGTTGCAGACTGAGATCTTCTCTCATTTTACAAATATGCTCAGATGATTTCTCCTAATTTCCCTAATATTTAAAGATATTTCTGTGTGATTTAACTAAAATTAATAGACATAGTTTAACAGCATTCCCCGCCCTGCCCATAGGAAACAGTAGGCTTTGAGCGATTTCTTCCTGAATATGAACACAGAATAGGAAAGACTGTGTAAAAACTACATTCAAAGGTTAACCCGCTCCATCACCCTGACTTTTTTATGTGTGTTGAATGTCTCATTAATCATGATCTTTGATTTCAAATGCTCTCAAAACCCGAGCACTGCTCGATGAAGTGAATGTCCAGGCTCATCCTGAGCAAGGCTGTTTTTCCAACTCTCTGTCTTATTCTGGGAATAACTGCTCTGCAGCATCAGCAGTCCAAATGGACGCCAGGAACTAACTGCCTTTAACCATTGGTGGAATTCCTTTAGGCTTTTACATTTTATCAGATTAAATTTTTCCTTCTGTCATTCCAACATGCATCCTAGTATTATTTTAATGGTGACAATCAATGGTTAACCATATCATTGGACTTTCTGCTATATTGTCACCTATTTATTGCATTCAAATCTAAATTAGTGGCACCCCTGATTAACCTTTTTGGATACATCTTATGAGTCCGAATGAATTCGGGCAGCATGCACAGTGACTTTCCATTCAGTAAGTGTCCCTCTCCTGACCAGCTCCAGGACTTGACATAATGTGGACTTCTGCTGGAGTATCATCCCACTAGGACGGGAGCCAGGATGCTGACCCCTCCACAGTCATGGACCTCAAAAGCAGCAGTTAGGCAGATGCTCTGGGAAACCCAATGTGACTGTTCATCCATTGTTCCTAAACCTTCATTTGCACCCCATTTCCTTCAAAAGAAACCCACATGTAACAATATTGATAATAACAGAACAATAGTAATGCTGAATACTTGTGGTGTGTCATTGACCCAATGCTGTTCTAAATGTTTTACATGGTTTAACTCCGCTTAACCTTAATAGATGACATTACGATGGGGAATAGCTTAGTCCCATTCTATAGGTAAGAAAAGTGAGGGATAAGTGAATTGCCCTTGGTTCACACAAGTAGTAACAAGTGAGTTTGGATTCCCTGTCATATTCTAACTGCAATATTTACACTTTAACAATTCACCATACTGCACAAAAAATTCCTTAGCTTCACATTCAAGAACAGTTTTCCTCAACTTCATATTCCAGAAAATGTTCCATTTGGCCCTGTAACACCCCTCTCCCATTATTTCCCCCACCCAAGTGAAACTTCATCTCCCTAACACAGCGCTTCTCCCCCAGTGCCCTGAAGGAGTCCAGCCAGCTTTCCCCCCACAACATCCCCTGTCTCTATTCAACCCCTAGACCATCTTGGCCCAGGTACCATCTTCCCACACTGAGCAAGTGCCACCCAGAACAGCTGCTGCCTCTGGGGATGTGCACAACAGTGATGCCACCGACACCAGAGGCTGGGTCCCTTCCTCTTCTCAACTCTACAGGCGTCACATGTCCCAGAATTTAGTCAGCGCTGGAGTCCACGAGAGGCCCTCATGGTGGAGCTAAATCCTTCCCATCCAGGTCGCTTCCAATGAGAGGTCAGGTGAGAGGGAGACTGTGGATTAACCCAAGCATGACCGTGGATAGGCCATGATCAAATGTGGGAAGGAATGCCCAGGGAATTAAGGGAGTACAAGTGCAAGAACTGACCCTCGGAGGCATGCGGAAGAGCGCAGCGGGAGACTTCTGGGAAGTGCTCTTGGCCAACATTTTTAAGGCAGAAAAAATGACAGTTTATATAATTGATAGAGCACTGGCCTACAATGCACAAGGCCTTGGGTTCAGTCCCCATCACTACCAAAAGAAAAAAGGCCATCAATTTTAAGACAGAAAAGGAATAAACTAACAAAAGAAAGGAAGAGAAGGAAGAGGAGGAAGAGGAGGAGGAGAAGGAGAAGAAGGAAAGAGAAGTAGGAGGAGGGGAGAAGGAGAAGAAAGAAAGAGAAGAAGGAGGAGGAGGAGGAGAAGGAGGAGGAGAAAGAGAAGAAAGAAGGAGAAGGAGAAGAAGGAGGAAGAGGAGGAGAAGGAGAAGAAGGAGGAGGAGGAGAAGGAGGAGGAGGAGGAAAAGGAGGTAGGCTTGTGTGTAAAGGAAAAGGTACTGCAGGTAAGTGCACATATAACAGTCACTTGGAATTTTTTAGTGTGTATTTAGGTGTGTATGTATGGATTTTTAGTGTGTGTGTTTACTTGTGCATGTGTGGATTTTAACATGTGTGCATGTTTACTTGTGCATGTGTGTGTCTTGCTTAGTGTTCCCTCAGCAGAAGTCTGTGCCTTCCTGCTTTCTTCCCCACTTCCCTGAGTCCAGCAGGATGCTTCATAAGCTCAGGGTTTGGGAATTTGAGATATGTTTG
Source organism: Aplodontia rufa (assembly GCA_004027875.1). Lineage (NCBI taxonomy): Eukaryota > Metazoa > Chordata > Mammalia > Rodentia > Aplodontiidae > Aplodontia > Aplodontia rufa. Next base: position 8,920 of record PVKS010034241.1, on the reverse strand, counting down.
AGGAATGCACATTTATGCTCTTGAGTCCTCTTGTACACCTCTGAAATTTTTGTTAAGGAAGCAGAATTATGTGGGTTATTTATATAAGTCAGATCCCGTCTTTAAGAGAAATTTGCATTTGAGTTATCCACAAACTTTTTTCCAATTTCAGTGAAATGGCAAGCCCCCACCAGGTATATCTTGAAAGTGTGGGATTTGCTGTTCTTTCATCTGAGTATCTAATTATATGCCCCCCCCTCGGCATGATCAGTGGTTACACATGGCAACACAGTTTCAAATTAACAAATAAATTTTTACAATTCAGAGGATGCTTCACCTATGTTGCAGTTTGTGAAATGTATCCCACTGTGTGCTTTTCAGACAGACACTTTATGATTAGGTATAAATCTCCCAGGCCTTGGATATAAAAGTGCTACAATTGATTTGATGAACCTGTTGCTATTTTACTTAGGAAAATATTTGTGTTGCTATATCTGCTGATAGGGACCTCAGAATAAATCTTTATTCATTATTATCATCATTACTATTCTAGTCTTAATACCAAGCCTAATTTTTGAAAGTGCAGATGAAGTCAAAGAAGAGAACATGAAATAACACAGACATTCTGAGCTAGTTAATCAGAGGATTCAATCAACCTGTATAAAAATTCCTGGAACCCAGTGCAACATAAAATAACCCCAAACTCTCACCTCCTCTTGACTGGGCTGAAGGTGAAGTGGGTGAGCCCAGGACCTGAGTCTCCCATCCTTACAGGAAGGAGCTCAAGTTCACCACTTTGAGGGCTGGGGAATGGGAAGAGCTGGAAAGAATTCCAAACCAAAACTGCCAAAGAGTTTTTGAGAATCAAACATAGGGAAAAATAAAACTGAAAAATCTAAGGAGCCAATGACTGAATGAAAGTATCAATTCCCGTTTAGGAGGGGAAACAGTTGTTCCTCACCAACAATCCCATGGCCTCTGATCATGGCCAGCTGGGTGGCTGGGGACTTGGGGACTGAGTTGCCTTGAAACACCTAGCAGCAGAGGAAACAGAGGCCCCTACTCAGAGGAAACAGAGGCGCTGAGGGACATCTTGACCAGTGCTGGAGAGGAAGGCGAGTTTTCCAGGATAGTCCCCACGCTCATCATGCTCACAGATGAAGAGGGGGCTCCGGGAAGGACCTCCATGCTGCTCCTATGACAATCCGGCTAATGAGGTCAGCCCAGGACGCTGGTGCAGAGCAGTCCACCCTCTGGCCTCTCTGAACTCTTGGCATCTTCCAGGAGAATGAGGACTATCACGTGTGGTGCCAGGGCAAATTCCTCTGGCTTAGCTGGGATGGGCTGATGACATTGCTCCTGGCCCAGTCCCCCGAACGTGGCTGTATCTGATGACAGGGCCTTGGCGGAGTATGAGTTCACCAGGATGCACTGGAGCCCAGAGGAGAAGAGACATGGGTGCTGGCAACAAGGGAAGTCCCGGGAAACAAGCAGGGGAGCCAGATATTCACAGGCCCAGGAGCACGGCCTCAGAAGAGACCTGCATGCCTCCCCCTGAGCTCGACTTCCAGCCCCCAGGGCTGTGAGAAAGCAAAGCTGTGGCTTCAGCACAGTCATGGTCCTTAGTTACAGAGCCAGAGCTGGCAGAGGCCCGCACAGGGTCAAGCGCTGTCACCCTCAGTCAGTGCTGACTGGCTGAGCAGGCCCAGGGACGGGAGCGGTAGCTTCTCCTGAGGAGATGCAACTCGGAGGCCAAGGAGCAAGAACAGGGCAGAGCTGACCAAGGAACCAGATGGTGGCCTTTACTGCCAGCTCGTCCACAGCCCAGTTGCCAGAATCAGAGTTCTCAGCTGTGGCCACGCAGCTGCAGCAGCTGCAGAACCCCAGTCGCCTGGCATCAGGTCCAGCCTAGGGCATTGAGCTCAGAGTCTCTGCAGCCTGAGACCCACACCTCTAGAGAGGCCTCCATCTCTGCACGATGCAAGTACAGGAGCCTGGACCCAGCTTGAAGAGATCGCCAGGCCCTGTCACATATCCCAGCCCGGTGACCTTGCGTCTCTGTGCACTTCCTCTTCTCCTCCAAAACGCATTTTCCACATGCTGGTCTGTTACTTACATAGTATGCCACATAATAGCTTCTCCGTTAGAGCTGTAAACACCTGCAAAACTTTTCTCGTTGGTGTAAGACACAAGAAGCAAATATCTGGATCAAAATAAAATTAAAAATTAAAGCAGATAAGCCACTCAGGCAGCATTCTGTTAAGGAGCCTGGCTTCTGACGGTAGAATAATTTTCAGTGTCTTCTATTGTTTTTCTCACCTTAACACTTTAAGCCAGTAGTAACTTTTAGCAAATGCAACAGGGATATATCTTGATTTGGTTTTCCTTTTTAAGCTGTGTCAAGAATCTTAAAGAGAAAAGATGACATAAAAACTGTCCCTTTAAAATCATGGTACAGGGACTAAAGCCAGTGGCTCAGTGGTTATGGTGCTTGCCTGGCATGGCCAAGGACCTGGGTTCAAACCCCAGCACCACACACACAATGAAATGTCAGAGCAACGAAAGCCACATGAAAAACTAAATAAAATTATTCTCTCTCTTTCTCTCTCCCTCTCTCCTCTCTTTTTAAAAAAATAAAATAAAATCATGGTACAAGTCTAGATTCTGCACTGGGCAGACTTTAATTAACACTTGCGTGTGGTTTTTGGGTGCAGTTGTAAGCACTGCCCTAGGCTGCCCTGCTTTAACACCATTGCTCTGGAGCATTATGTAGTATTTATCTGAAGGGGAAGTTTCAAGAGGGGGAGCTAGATAGCTAATTGATTAGAGATTGTGACTGAAATTTTGCAGACAGAAGACACTTTCAAAGTTCAAAGAAAAACCTCAGGAAGCTGTGTTCTCCTGTTAGGGCTCCGGTGAGTGTCTCGTTCCATTTCTACCCGGGGCTTCCCCGTAAAGGAGGCTGATCTCTCACGCAAGCCCAGCTTGGTCACTGATTATGGTTTAACAAGCTGAAAGTGAGATTTTAATCATGCACTTCACAGAAATGCAGCTGCATAACACCAAAGACTTGCTCTGCACTCTAAATCATGCAGTTTAGAACAAGGAAGGGAATAATATAGGTGAAAGCAAACGAACCATGCGGCTCCTGTCTGTGGGCCTGGTGTGAGCAAGACGGTAGGTGATCCGACACCAACCGCAGAAGCAGACTCCTGACACCTCCTTTCTCTGGGTCTCATTTCTGCTAGTGTGGCTATCTCACGGGGGTCAGCCCGTGCCAGCAAGGGGCATGGGTCTAAGAGAAAGTATTGCAAAGGTTTTTTCTTTTAACTTTTTTTCTTCGTTTTTTATTCTTTTTCTCTCCCACAATATTCCTTAAACCTATCGTGTCTTTTTCTCCTTCTTGTGCCCACATTTTCATTTTGGAACCACGGTCACATACAGTTGCTTCGGTAGTTTTTCTGTTCATTTGCCGTTACCTCTCTTAGAAGGTTAATTCCGGCCCACACACCTGTGCAGAGGTTGCCCTGAGTGAGACACATCAGGGACAGAGTCAGCCTCCTCCTCAGCCTCTTTCATGAGCTTTCTAACACGGATGCGTGTGTGAGTGTGTGTGACTATAGCTTCTCGTTATAGGAAGCGTTGATAGGGTATGTTAATAACTCATGAATAGGCATCTAAATCGAGATACACACCCCAAAAATTCAACTGCCTGTGAATGCGGTATGTCATTTTTATGTGCATAAGCATGCATAGATTTTTACAAAACTATATAGTAGCTTATGGCTTGCAAAATGCTCTCAAGTATATTTTCTCATTTGACGTAGAAGAGAGAATAAGCTAGAACTGATCTGCAGGCCCACAGATCAGCCATCCTCGCACAGAATGGTCTCTGAGCAAAATGAAATGTGCTCCACAGTTTGTGCTGCATTTTGGCTCAGCAAAGTTGAAGTCTAAGGTCTAGAGTTGAAAAGAACCAGATTTGAAGTCCGGCATCCCCATTTTTAATTGTGTAGTCTGTGGGCACGTTACTCTTTTTATTATTATTATTATTATTCAGGGAGCCTTGATCACTGAGCCATGCCCCCAACTGTTAGGGTTTGGAATAAGTTGTCCCTCAAAAGCTCATGTGAGCCAATGCAGGAAGACACAGAGGTGAAATGACTGCGTTATGAGAGCCTTTGCCCAATCAGTGGGTTAATTCCCCGCTGGGCATTAACTGGCAACTGTAGGCTGGTGGGGTGTGGCTGGAGCAGGTGGGACATCGGGGGCCTGCCTTGGAGTGTATATTTTAGATCTGGCGTGGAGTCTCTCCTACTGCTTCCTTGAGTCATATGTCGAGCCACTTCTTTCTGCCACACTCTTCTGCCATGATGTTCAGGATCACCTCAAGCCCCAAGGAATGGAGCCGGCCTTCTAGGGACTAAGACCTCAGAAGCCATGAGCCCCTAAATAAAGTTTTCCTCCTAAAATTATTCTTGTCAGGTCCTTGAGTCACAGCAAAAAAGCAGATTAAAACACCAGCTCCTTTTTATTTTTTACTTTGAGACAGGGTCTCCCCAATTTGCTTAGGGCCTAGCTAAATTTCTGAGGCTGGCTTCGAATTTGCCAGTCTCCCAAGACACTGGAATTACAGTTGTGCACCACCATGCCTGACTTTAGTTATTCTCTTTAAATTTTTTAAACAAAAGGGAACTTCTGCCTCTTAAAGGAATTCTTAGGACTGAGAGATCTGTGTAGCCATTATTATTATAAACTCGTGGGTATGTACTATTTAATAGAAGCAGCATATCGGTGAAGCCCTCCAGGCTATCCCCACACGATTCGCAAAGGATCCTCTCCCAACACCGTCTACATGGGGGTTGTTTAGTTCAAGTGGCGGAGCGTGGTGGCTGCAGAGGATCCCCGGTGAGTAGCTGCTGCTATGCTTTGAGTCTGGGGCCACTGCAGGAAGATTTGTTGTATAAATGTGCACAGTGGCTCTTTCGCAGATCGAAGCTAGACAATATCATGCATGCAGGCAAGAAACGACAAGTAAGGGAGCAGAGGTAAATCACCCTCTGGGCTTGGAAGGCTCTTGAAGCTGGAGCAGACTGGTGGTTTGGAGGCAGGGGATTGGTTTGGAGGCAGGGGATGCAGGGGAGCCGGAACCTGGGAGCTGAAGGAGGGGCTGCCTCTCACTGCTGTTGGGACTGCTCACTGGTGGACTTTAAAGGGACTTGCAAAAGGCAGCTAAGCCTATCATGTTTTCTAAGGCAGCCAGTTCACCTAAATGAAATTGAGGCCGCAAACCACCAGAGACTAAGGGCGCCTCTGAGGTGCTGGTTCCCACCTAACCTCCCACTGTCTGCATCTCTGTGTCCTCTCATCATCCTTGGCCACCTGACGCCCCAGACCTCAGGAATTTCCCCTAACTCTGCTTTCTGTGCTGGCTTTGAGGATGACATTTGTTACAGGAAGTGACTGGGTCAACTCAACTTACTTGAACACTGTCTGGAGAGCGGATGCACAGGGACACAATGACGTCACCCAGGTTGCCCTTCAGAGGAGGATGAGCTTGCTGCCCTAGGGCTGGTGGCATTAGTGGTTAGCAGCTTTGGAGATTGCCTGGGCTGAAGTGTGGGCCCAAGTTCATGCCTCTTCTGGAAAAGGCACAGGCATGACTGATCCGTGTCCAGGAGTCAGGATGAGGAGAGTAACGAGATTCTGGCTTTCTCATGCAGGCTCAAACACCTTCTGAGGGCCACTCGAGCTCCTCAAGCAGCCCGTAAATTAAGCAAGTCTCCCTTGAGACTGCATCAGAGGCGGATCCTCCCTCTCCTCCTGCTGCCTCCCTCCCTCCACCTGTGTGGAGTCTGAGGAGCTCCTTGATGAGCCTCCTTCACACCAACCCTGATCTCAGCGTCACATTCCCCAGTGCACAGCAACCACAGACGTCCCGTGGAGCTTAGCTTGCTATAAGCCCTGATCTTGACCTTCATGGTCACAATGAGAGCCCATTGGAGGACTCTGAATGAAAGCACTGCTAAGCTCCACGTGGAACTTCCTCCAGCGAAAGTCATGGTTGACCATAAGGCTGAAAGGACATGCTATGCTGCCCTGTGGGGTGGCCGTCCCTACAGAAGACCAGCAGAACTATGAAGACTTCTTAAGCTTTTGTGCAAGACTCATTTCTGGCACCGAGGTGATTTTAGCTGTACCCTTTTAGCTGTATTGGAGAACAAGTGAACAGGGCTGAGCCTCAATGTCTTCAGGATCTTCAGTCTTCGCTGCTGGTGGTCCTTTCTCAAGGACAGAACAGAGACAGACACAGCATGGGTGGACTTTTACCAACAGAAGAGGCACAAGGGCCATTATGAAGGCAGACTTCCTGCCAGGAAGGTGCTGCTGTGGAGGCCTGATCTCAAGGCTGGGCACAGTGTCTAGGACAGAGTTTGTTTCTGACCTCTCTGAACAGCTGACTTTGCACAGGGAGGACAATGGCAGAACTGATGGAGTCTTCACACGCAAGAAGCAGTCTGGAAGGTGATTCCTCTTAACCACCTCAAGCGGAACAGTCAGATTCCCATTTTGCAGACAAGAACGCTGAGGCTTAGAGATTCTGTTACTTCCCCAGAGCTGACAGAGAGAAGGGAAGTGCTGTGACATTCCCGGTGGGAGGAAGAGAGCCAGCCTGCTCTCCACAGTAACAGCACCTTCGCCAGGCAGGTGCCAAGGACTGGGGATTATGTGTGGTCACTGGGGACATGCACAGTGTCCAGGAAAAGGCTGCCACCACACATTCCTTTTGTATTTGGAAAAATTTCCTGAAAAGATTCCATTTAGCCAAGTCAATTAGCCTGGTTTGGTATGTGGCTTTGAGAAATGAGTGAGGCCCTAGCCTCCAGAATCAAGGACACTACAGAATCAGGAGGCCAGAGCAAAGCTGTTAGGGTCCCCACCATTGAACTGCTAAAGCCGGAATCACCCCAGAAGCACTCAGCTCCCATTCCAGTAACAACCGGGCTCATGTGCCTGGGGAGAGGCACTGCAGTCCAGGCCAGGAGGCTGCACAGCCAAGCCCTGCTGGTGAAGGCCCAGAAAGAAGAGACCACTTTCCTGGAAATGCCCACGGCATAAGTCACTGCCCTCCTGGGAATACAGACCTGCCCATGAAACCACTGTCAGTTCCCCACAGTGTCTGCTCAACACACTGAAAGACACCCGGAAGGACAGTCAATCATGAACACCAGGAAGGAAGGGTCAGTCATGGACACCAGGAAGGAGGGGCCAGTCATGAACACCTGGAAGGAACAGTCAGTCATGAACACCTGGAAGGAAGGATCAGTCATGGACACCAGGAAGGAAGGCCCAGTCATGAACATCTGGAAGGAACAGTCAGTCATAGACACCTGGAAGGAACGGTCAGTCGTGGACACCTGGAAGGAAGGATCAGGATGGACACCAGGAAGGAAGGCCCAGTCATGAACACCTGGAAGGAACAGTCAGTCATGAACACCTGGAAGGAAGGATCAGTCATGGACACCAGGAAGGAAGGCCCAGTCATGAACATCTGGAAGGAACAGTCAGTCATAGACACCTGGAAGGAATGGTCAGTCGTGGACACCTGGAAGGAAGGATCAGTCATGGACACCAGGAAGGAAGGCCCAGTCATGAACATCTGGAAGGAACAGTCAGTCATGGACACCTGGAAGGAATGGTCAGTCATGGACACCAGGAAGGAATGGTCAGTCATCAACACCAGGAAGGAACGGTCAGTTGTGGACACCTGGAAGGAAGGGTCAGTCATGGACACCAGGAAGGAGGGGCCAGTCATGAACACCTGGAAGGAACGGTCAGTCATGGACACCAGGAAGGAAGGCCTAGTCATGAACATCTGGAAGGAACAGTCAGTCATGGACACCTGGAAGGAATGGTAGTCATGGACACCAGGAAGGAATGGTCAGTCATCAACACCAGGAAGGAACAGTCAGTTGTGGACACCTGGAAGGAAGGGTCGTCGTGATAGTGTCTATGCAGAAGTGCACACTTTCAAGGCTGGCTGCCTGGCCCTTGAGTCTCCCATGAAGCCTCTATTTAGATATGCAGTTTACTATTTAACCAGATTAGTTTATATTTTTTCCTTTTGTCTTTGACTCACAATTCCTCTATGGAAAGCACAATTTTAGAACGCGCAACATGAACTCAACAGGATTGTGTAAAGAGTCACGAGCTCGCAGAAGCGAGTTTCACTGCTTGCTAATGAAGCTGGGCCTCTGAATCAGTGGAAACGCCGTCCACCGCTTCCAGGAGCACTTGAGGAGGTCAAAGCCAGAAACAAGGGTGCTACTCATGCTTGCATCCAAATATTTGTTTATCACTGCTTTTTTCCTTCACTTTTCATTCCAAATTCAACCTGATCTTTAGAATTTTTGCCCCCAAATACAGAAATGGATGGTTTCCACACGTTGACGTTGTATTAAACGCTACTGAAGAATCAGCGGTCCTTCTGCTTCCCTGCAGCATGCTCAGCATGGGTGCGAGGAGGCCGAGGACTTCCGAGGTCCCACAGGGGCCAGTGTGGGCTTAGCACCCTGAACCTGCGTCCAGTGACTGAACGCGGGCACAGCCGCCCGGGAGCTTGGCGGTCAGATCAGCTGCGGCCTCATGCCCAAGCAGGCAGGCTGCCTTGCCCACTTCATGTGACGGCAGCACCATTCCCACTTCACACATGCATCCAAGTTGAGACACTTCTATGTCCTGCTGCTGTCTGTAAATCATTAATGTCACTGTAACGGCACCCTCTTGTAAGGAGGAAAGCACTTTCACTCTGGATTTCCAATTCCAAACATGTCGATTTCCCACCAATCATTCTGTGAGTATCCACTCTGGGTGGCAGCCTTCAGGGGAAAACACGATAAAACTGTGTTGCTTCCCCTAAATGCCCATGCAATAAAAGCCA
>PVKS010034240.1:0-21051 GCA_004027875.1 Aplodontia rufa | reverse complement strand
AAAAGGTCAAACATGCCATCAACCACTTTCTTCAATGTTTCGCTACCCTAGGTCTACCAGATCAAATAAAAACTGATAACGGGCCTTGCTTTATTATTCAATCCCTAGCTAACTTCTTTCAAAAGTGGAACATTACCCACACCACAGGAATTCCACACAATCCTAAGGGTCAGGCCATAATCGAAAGGCATAATAACACCCTTAAGTCTCAACTAATAAAACAAAAAAGGGGAACACTCCCCCCTCATGATCAATTAAAAATGGCCCTATTTACATTAAATATTTTAAATTTTTCCAAAGGAGACCACTTCTCTCCTTTTCAAAAACATTGGACCACCAGCACGCCATACCTGACTCTCAAGGTCAGATGGAAAGACCCCCTCATGGGGAAATGGAGAGGCCCTGATCCACTGATCACTAAAGGGTGAGGATTTGGCTGTGTTTTTCCAAATGACAAGCCCAAGCCAATTTGGGTCCCAGCCAGGGATCTCAAGCGTTGCCCTCCCAGTACTAACGAACACCCAGGGGACTCAACCTCCCTTGAGGAGCCTTCCCTTTCTGATCTCTTCCAGGAACCATAATAATCCACCCAACTCTGGTGCTACTGCTCGTGGAGACACACTTGACACAGACCAGCTTCGGGGACCCAAGTGAACACAATGCCCACCAGCGCTCTGGACCTTCAAAATCAGATCGATTCCCTTGCTGCAGCAGCTCTCCAAAAATACTGGTCTTATGCCAGCCAGTCAGGGACTGTCTGGGACAAAACAAACTTTTTTAACTTTTCTGCTCTTGACAGCTCATAAACGTCCAAGTACAATACTTGCCAGTACTAACTCTATAGCCCTTTGGGCCGATGATGGGTAAATTCTTTAAGGAAAGACAACCTAAGACAGGCCTTCTGGGCTGGGTTTTTCCCCATAGAGACCATTGGCTGTGCGAATATCCAGAGACGGGTAAGCTTCCCCAAGAGGCGGGGGAACGACCTAAGACAGGAGCCCCACCCTGGTCTCCGGCTGCTTTATTGGCCTTCAAACAAAATAAAAAGGGGGAATTGTTGGGCTCTGTGCAAAATAAAATCACTGTACTGGACGCCATGACACTTCTCTCTCCTCCCCCTTCATATTTCGCGCGCTCTGAGCAAGACGGGCTACGCGCCTGCGCATCAGTGCTACTTCCTCTCTCTCTCTCTCTATCTCTCTCTCTCTCTGCACCCTCCCGGTTGGTGATAGATGACGACACCAACATAACAGTCACTCATTGGCTGGGATAAGTCAGTCTGCCACTTCACCATTGGTCCCTTAGCAGCCTGCTCTCGCTATATCAATCCATGTGTGTTAGAATAAAGGGGAGAAATTTCAAGGTGCCACCCACGCCTGAGACTGGTTTTTTTTTTCCCTGGCCGGGAGGAAAGGGACCCAAATAAAGGAAAGGGAGGTCCCGTGTTCCGGCCGCCAGCATTCGCCCCCTCGCCCCCACCTCCCCTACTCATCCTGATTCAGCTCCCGGGGAACAATCCAGCTGGTCCGGATTGTTCCGCCCGCTGCCCACTCTGGAATGCCGTGGGAGCGACAAGAAAGTTTTCCTAGAGCACAATATTGAAGGATGTGATGATCTAAGGTAGTGGTTTCCTACTACCTACTTGCCACAAAGAGAAGGCTTCCTCAATCCGAGCAACTGACAAAGTGCTCAATAGAAGTCTGGATATCTGTCAATGTTTCTGATATCTATCAGTGTTTCTTAAAAAAAAAACTTATCTAAGTAATTTGGGTAATGGCTGAAACCAGTAATAGTGAACACAGTTCTTCTTTTGGGTGTTGTATGCACATTTGAAAGGTGTAAGTATAATAAATACTGTACTATGCATCTCACACTTACTTGGCCATTGATTCTGCCTTCCACACTCAGAAACAATTAGTGCTTTGAGGAATACTTTCTGAAAGATTGCACTGTAATTTCCCTTCTAAAGAATGTATATTTTGTTTCAAATGAAATTCTCTGGAGCTCTTACCCTCTCATTTTTCCAGCTATTTTCATAGCAATTTTCTGCACTTATTCCATTATATATTTTAAATGAGAAAACGTAAACGACTTTTAGTCTGGCCATAATCTGTGAAACCTTTGAAAAAAAATCACATATAAAGTATAGTTCATCCTTTCCAGACAAACAGGGCACACAATGTTCAGGCTCCAACACCAAGCCGGAAAGCGTACTATCATCTTTCCCATTTTTAGGAGACAGTTCTCTCAGAAACCCCACCCCCACCATCCACAAGATGTGGGAGGACATAGTGTCAGTCATAGCTAGTCTTCACTCAAAGCAGATAAGCTATCCACTATATCTTGCCTCGTAAGGCATATGAAGATAAATTTTTTTAACAAATTCTCATCATTTAATGCCCAATGCCACATATATTCCATCTTCATCGATGGAATGATAAGGACTTACAAAGGCATGAATGTAGAATTTAGAGCTTAACACAAACATTTATATTTGAAAAGGGTGCTACAAGGATAACTGCATTTTAGCTGCCCAAGCATTTAGTATTAGCCAGGAGCAACAAGTACCATCCAGGTCAGCAAAATTTCACCCCTCTTTGAACACACAGAGCTTCCCAGTTGGAAAGAGATGCACTTTGTGATGAGCCCTAGATTGCTCACCCAGGCCAAGGGCTTCCTCCTCCCTGGTAGAGGCAGGACATACAAGGCAATGAACATCATTACTACATTCCAGAAAAAGACTTCCAAAGAGAATAATAGAAATGCAGGTTTGCTGGCCTACATCTTTTTTATAAACTCTATCTTACTGTGGCTGGATGGATGTTCAACCAGTTGGAAAGAAGCAGTCTACTTAAAATATGAAATATATGGCATGGAAGGTAGGTGTTTTATTTTATGAGCAAATGATTACTTGAATTATAACTTGATCCATTAATAGTGTAACTACTGATGGTGTTGATGTTACTGCTATGGAAGGAAATGAAGATCAGCTGATTTTTTCATTATGTTTAGGTACTGCAAAGTGTTCATTGCGCATATTTACTCTTTAATCCTCCTATGGTTACGATGATTTCATACACTGATCCAACCCTGCTGATGATGAAACTGAGATATAGAGTGCTTGAGCACCACCTAACACTAAAAAGCCAATAAGTGGCTGCAGTAGGCTTTGAAGCCATGCAGCGTAACTTCAGGGCACATACTCTTAGACCCCACTTGATCCCACTAAAAGGAAGTCACATGCTGTTCATGAATTCAGTAAGCTCAGTAGGATGGGGTGGAATGGCATTTACTGTACTTCAATATCAGTTATAGGCCACATATAGACAAAGAGGCATTTAAAAAACCTCCCAGTTTTTTCTATATTTACATTTTATATTTGGTAGTTCTATCACCCTATTGAATACAATCAGAACTCTGGTAGTGCCCTTATCACTTCCTTTTTATTTTCCTATACTCCAATCAATAGGTCTTGACAATTTTATTTCCAATACATTTTTCAAAGCACCACCTCCCTTCACCATCTTAATTTCTATTGCCATTGTTCAAGTAGTCATCATTTTTCTACTAGAACATGTGTTCACCTACAGTCAGATTCATCTTCCTCTTCACCAGGAATCTGGAGAACCAGAGAGGGGCCTAGAACCTGGTGGGTTTCTATGACATACTTTATTCAGAAAGTGATAGGAAACTAACCAAAATTCCAGGTTAGAGTCATAAGCTCACAATTGTATTTTACTCTTGCCTGTCTCTTCTTCAGACCTCGTACTCCAGCAGCAGGAAATGCATAGTATGTTTTTTTGTCTCTGCATCTGTGCTAGCTAATCTATTTTTGCCCATCCAGTTTTACTCTTTACCCTTCTCTTGCTTCAAGAAGACCAGGTTCTCAACACTGGAGCAGTGGCTCAGCAGTAAAGGACTTGCCTGGCATGCGTGAGGACCCAGGTTTGATCCCTAGCACCACGTACACAACTAAGTGTCAGGAAAAACTTTTAAAAAGAGATGGAAAAATAACATTTTATCTCTTTCTCTCTCTAAAAAAAAGAAAAGAAACAGGTTCTCATTCCTTTCACTGTGTGTTGGATTCAGCCTAAAGGAAACTATAAGATCAGAGAGCTGAAGGAGAAAGAAGTCAGCATATTTATTTCCCTGGCTTCTTCCTCCCCAGGGAATTGTCTGGCAATGGCTTCTTTAATAAAGGTCATATTCTCATTTAGGGCCATGGCTACAGGTCTTGCTCAGGTCGGTCACTGTTCCTTCATCGTGTTCCTTTTGGCTTAAAGGTGGCAATGGCTTCCAGTCTTGACTTTATCTGTGGAAGATTCATCACCCCATACTGATTTTCCTTATTCTTGCTTTTGGGTTCATTAATGGAACCTTCATTAAAATATGTTCAGCCATCACTATTGAGGTGCTGCCTACAGAGCTCCTAACCTATGCAATGTCTCTGACTAACATGTTTCCCCACTTCTGTTTGTGTATCTGGCTCTTATGCAACCTTAAAGATTCACGCTACAATGAAAATCCAGAAAAGATTATCTGTAAGGAAAAACATTTGAAATACTTGCCAGACATTTTCTTATACTTCTATAATTGCAGGTATCACCCATTATTTTATGATCTATTTCCTCTACTGGAAGATGAGATTCTTTAAGTGGACATTGCAAATAGATGTTATCTGTTTTGTATACCCCATTTGTAACTATTTCATTCAAAGAAAATTTTGATTGAATAATTAAATGAGTTATTGAAAAATGCTTCAGTCAAATCCCCAGGTTGCAATGACTCCTCAGTTGATATGGTACTCATGTCATCTAATGATTTTTAGAACTTCATCTCAGTCCTCATTAATTGGACATCTCTAGGATATTTCCTATAATTGTGGGTATTCAGCCTTAAAACTAAAATTATCACTGGGATGTTACAGGGATTTTAATCATTTATATAAATTGGTATGAATTAATTTAATAAAAGTTTCTCTGCTAAATATTAAGTAAGAGTGATAAAATAAGAAATTTGGGGTTTGGAAAGAAAAACTTGGTGCCATTGAGCATTTTGGAATTTTGGTAGGACACAGTAGGGTGTTACAATAAGCTCCAAAAGTCAATAATTAACCCAAATTTCTGAGCATTGGCATAAAGGATCACAAGAAATCACAAAGTCCCCTTGGCACAGGGACACAATTAGAGAAACCTGATAGCTAATTAAATTTCCATTACAAAATACTACTTGAATTTGATATAGGAAAAATAGACCACTTATTCTCTTACTCTTTCCTCCTCCTCCTCAACTTGGGCTTCCCCCCCACTTTTTCCTTATCTGTTAGTGGTTAATAAAGCATGAAATATTTCTTCTTTCTATTACAATTTTTTAAACTGAATCCACCTCCAAATTGAACTTCCAGTAGTTTTACTTGTTGCAGAAGGACGGATAGGAACCACGCAACCGTCCTATCTTTTCTCAGGTTTCTTCTTTCCACCTAAATGTACCATCAGCTTTATATAGCGCATAGATCTTCTTTGGGCCAGTGTAGTGAGATGCAGCCTACTAACCTGGTTTAACAAATATTAATCAGGTATGTAACATGGTAAGTAACGTGGATATGAAGATGGACTGCCCACATCCTACATTTAGTCATTTCTTTTGATGCCTAATTCCTGGATCTTGGTATAGACCTGGAAAAATTTCAGTATACTTTCCTGGCTTCACCAGAATAAAAGGTAATAAAGAAAGAGAAAACGGGCAACGTATCCAGTCACCTGAAGAATGTTTAGGAGAGGCAACCCACCAGGTAGAAAAATAAATATTCCCACTATCCTTTGACTCAAGGTTGTACTCACTAAAAGAAAGCAAGAGGGGCTGGAGTGGTGGCTCAGCAGTAATGGTGCTTGCCTGGCATGTTCAAACCCCAGGACCACATACACAACAAAGTGACTGAGCAATGAAAGCCACATGAAAAACTAAATAAAACTGATTCCCTCTCTTTCCTCTTTCTCTCTCTCTCCCTCTCTCTCCTCTCTCGCTGACCCTCTTTATTTAAAAAAAAAAAAAAGCAAGAAATTTCGTGTACATTCAGAGAATGCAAAACAAGTTTAGAAAAGTTCCAAACCTTAGCTGACATCATTGCATTATGTAAGGCATTTTGTGAAACTTTGGTGTAACCTTTCTACTTTACCATCCAACAGCTCACGCGTTCTTTTCAAGATGGCTTTTTTGTTTCATGAAGCCTTTGGGATCCATGGATAGACTATAATAAAAATGTAATGAATCACGTCAGCTGACCCTGTGGTATTTGAGCTTGACCACAGAAATCTCTGAGACTCTCCATCCATTAAAAGTTCGTATTTGTAGGAGGAGGGGTGGTAAGGTGGAAGGAATGGTCAGATGAGTGTCTACTGGACTATAAAGAAAGAAGAGCTATTCCTGCTAATATAACCACCAAAATAGCTTTTAGAAAAGATAGGATCTTCCCCCCCTGGGCTGTGCAGATATTTTGAACTTGCTAAAGAGCCCAACTGTTCACCCTGTGTGGAGACTGAAGCATCAGCAGCTCCAAATGACAACGGAGGCACAATTGGGAAGGGCATTAAAATGGGAATCATTTGAAGCAAGTGGCAAAGGGAGATCAATCAGTGTTGTTATTTTTTGCTTCTCCTGGAGAGCTAGCAAGGCCATGTATAAAGACCCTGGGAAAAAATGCCTTTGAAAAATCTCACTATAATTATCTGTCCAATGGCATAGTGTAACTCCCAATCAAGGAAAGGGCAACATCACCTCTGGGTGTCAGGTCCTACATTTCATGATGACTATTAATCACTATAATGGCCATAATATCACTGTGCACCTACCTGTCTAGTGCTCTGGCTTTTCTGCTGCATTTTCACAGTCATGACATTACAGACAAGCCGTACGGCCGAGGGGAAGATGCAGGCGACACTGTGTGGCAGGCTTGATTTCTGTTCCAACGCTGCAACATGCCAGGTAAACCTAAGTCATTTGCCTAATGTTCCTATGGCTCTCTAAATGGAAAATGAGGCTAATGATACTACTCTTAATGGTCATAGTGAAGATTACAGATAATTTTCAATAAGATACCTGTTAACACAGGTACTCAATAAAAAATGACTGTTAGTAGTCCTAGTTTCATCAGAACCTCAAAGTTAACTCTAAAGTTAAACAGGACATAGATAAAATACTCAGAAAGAAACATGAGTAAGCTGGACTACAAAGGAAAACAATGACTGCCCAAAACAACACAGCTTGTTGATAAAAGTATCAGATTTCCACAGTCTTGCGCTGTTAGTAAAACAGCATCTTAAATACCCTTTCCACTGCGAAAATACTGACAATAAGAATAAATCTGGCTCAGCAGTTACTGCACTTGCCTGGCATGTGTCAGGACCCGGGTTTGCACCCCAGCACCACATATCCAAATAAATGTTGGATCAATGAAAACCAGATAAAATAAAATGTTTCTCTCTCTCTCTCCCTCTTTCTCTCACTGTCCTCTCTCTTAAAAAAGTAATTCTTATAAGAAGATAAGGACACATAAAATTTCATCCACATTTGATTTATAAAATGTGTATTTTATATCTAATTACAGTAAATAAGCATTTGACATATTGCAAAATATGTCCTCTTTTCACGTATTAGCACACCACATATCCCAAATATGAACTCAGGAAAAAGCATATCATGTACCTGTAAAAATCATTCACTCGCAAAGCAAAATTGGGAGAGGGTGTATGTTTAGAGTTTAAGCCTTTTGATTCAACTGGGAAAAATTTTGTCCAAAAACTTTTATCAGATTACATTCTTTGCTACAAATGCTGGGTCATGTTTAGTCATATAATGTCTTAGAAATACAGGTCTTGAGAAGCCACCACATGCGATACATTGCATTTTCTTTCAATAAAATAATATTGTTTTGGTCTCTAATAACATCAACAAATTGTACAACAGAGATTGCACACACAGGCAATGGGATGGGGTGAGGGATGGTGAGGAAGCTACTGAGGATCTTGCTTAATTATTGATTTAAGTAATCCACGGATGGCAAATCATTATTTTGTTACCTGATAGATTTGAAGGTCTTATACAACAAAGGATCTTTTAAGCAGCAAGCCTGATGCTTTAAGTCGGGAAGCAGTATATCAATAAAGGTCAGCGTGACAATAAGATGTATTCAAATGCAATGCTACCACAAGCTGTTTTTATATTCCAGAATAAATGGCAGGTATTTTTTATTTGTCTTTAGGTTCCTTACCGAAACCGTGTTTGAAACGTTTCATTATTTATTGTTGCTTTTTAGACATGAAAGGAACCCATTTATTTGCCTTTCATGAGCATCTCTTAACCGGTAAGAGAAGGTAGGGACCAACAGTAAAAAAAAAATCAATTGGTTAATAAAATAGTTAATTGACTAAGTGCTCATTCTGATGGGCCAAAAGCATAGAGTGCACCACCAAAGTAAGGGTGCTTAATTAAAATGGGGCTGGCTGCACACAATGAAATGCTGCCATGTAGATGGAAATTAATGCTGGAAAGACATCTGAATTTATTATGATTCTGCAGAATGGAAGCAAATTAAAAGTAGCCCAATTAGGCCTTTATCCTCACATCCCTCCACAGCAGGCACAAGAAATTCTAAAAAATCATTGTTCCTCAAAATATAAAAACCTATTAGCTGTATGTCGCTCATCCTAACAGGGTATCTGAAATACAAACTAGGACACACTGGCTAAGAATGTTCTAATTTTTTAATAAATCATGTTTTGATTATAGATATAGGTGATGGAGAGGGGTGGTAAATACTTGTGTAAGAAAATTTGGCAAATTCATCTTTTCTAATAAAATGGAAGAAAATCTGCAAAGGACAGTTAACCCTGATTATCTATTTTATTAGCCATATCATGGCAATATGATTCCCCCCAAATGTGGAAATTTTAAATGATGCTCAGAGAACTTGGGTGTTCCTCTGTTCTTTTTAACAGGTCTCTAATTTTTAAAAATTCTTTTCAAATTAGCTTTATTAAGGTAAAACCTACATAAAAACTACATTAATTTGGCATACAATTTAACAGAGTTTTTTATTTGTTCTCTGGGGATTGTTTGGTTTGGTTTGCTTTTGTTTTTTGGTGGTACTGAGAATTGAACCAGGATACTTTACCCCTGAGCAACATCCCCAGTTATTTTTACTTTTTATTTTGACACAGGGTCTAAGTCACTGAAAGTAGCCTCAAACTTCTGATCCTCCTTCATTAGCCTCCTAAATTGCTGGGATTACAGGTGTGCACCACTATGCACAGCTTTAATAAGTTTTTTTTTTTAAGAGAGAAAAGGACAGATTGAGAGAGAAAGAGGAAGAGAGAATCCATTTTATTTATTTTTCATCTGGTTCTGGTTTCTCTGACACCCAGTCATGTTCATGGTGCTGGGTTTTGAACTCAGGTCCTCAAATATGCCAGGCAAGTGCTCTAACTTCTGAGCCACCACTCCAGCCCTTAGTAAGTTTTTAGCAGCAACACTGAGGTGTGATTGACATACAATTATATGTACATATTTAAAATGCATATCTGGATAAGTTTACACCTTTGAAATTTTACCACAATCAAGATACACTGATGAATTATCACCAGCAGTTTCTTCATGTCTTCATGATCCTAGTTGTAGCTTCTTACCAACATTTTCCCGGTCAACTGCCAATCTGCTTTCTGTGACCATAGATAAAGTTGTATTTCTGCAATTTGAAATTTTCACTTAAAATTGAGAATATGTGTGTCCATTTTAAAGAAAATGCATTCTTGGATTTTTCCTAGGATTGTATTATATTGAATCTGTGCATCAATTTAGAGGAAACTCTTATCAAAACATGAAGTTTTCAATCCACAAACACATGATATCTCTTCATATGCTTAAGTCATCTTTAATTTATCTCAATAATGTTTCATGATTCTCAATGTACAGATTTTGAATATTTTTTGTAATATTTATCTCAAGCATTTCATAATTCTGATGCTTTTACAAGAGGTTTTGGTTTTTCTTCTGAACCTCTGATTTTATGATATTTTAAAAATACAATTAATTTCAAACATGAATACCCTATCCTACAATTTTATTAAACTCTCTTGTTGGAACTACAGCTTTTTTGTAGAATCCAGTAGATTTCCTACATGGATAACAATGTCTTCTGCAACAAATGACAGTATTACTTCATCCTTTCCAATTTGAATGACTTAAGATTTCTTGCCTTATTGCACAGGCTATATTCTCCACACACTGTTGAATTCAAGTAGTGGGAATAAACATTCTTGCCTTCTTCTTCATTGAAGAAGTACTCAGTCTTTCATCATCAAGAATTACAGAACTGCAGGTGTTGAAAGATACTATTTATCAAATTAAGAAAATTCTGATTGATTTCAAGTTTGCTTAGCTGTTATTAAAAATGTCTGATTACTTCACATGATTTTGTGCATCCACTAATATGATCATAATTGTTTTCTTTTCCTATCTGTTAATAAGACTAATTAAATTGACTGATTTCTAAATCTCAGTTCAAGTTTGCACCTCGCTCGGTCATACCACATTATATTTTTTATATGTTGTGTAAGTCAGTTTGCTACAATTTTAAGACCTTATTATTCAATATGTGTGAGAGATATAGCTTCAAAACTTTCTTCTTTTGTAAGGGCCTTTTCTGGGTTTGGTGGGAGAATAATGCTGGCTCAAAAAAAAATGTGTTGGAACATTTTCCTTCTCCAAATTTCTGGAAGTGTGTCCTCTGAATTATTTCTTCCTTAAGTGTTTGACAGAGTTCTACAGTGAAGCCAGCTCAATGCTCTTCAGGAAAAAGCCTCCTCAAATTCAATCTCATTTATAGACAAGGGCTTATTCAGATTATTTTTCTTGAATGAACTCTGATAGTTTGTATTTTTCAAGGAATTTATCCATTTCATCTAAATCTAAGTTGTCAAATTTGTAGTTATAAGGGTGATCATAATGTTCCCTCATTATCCCTTTAGTATTTGTAGCAATATCTATAATCATATCACTTCTCTTACTCTTGACATTGGGAATTATGTGTATTCCTTTTCTTCCTGATCAGTCTGCCTAGATGTTCTTTCATTTTATTGATCTTAAAACATCAGCTTCTAATATTCTGATATTCACTTGCTGGTTTTCTGTTTTCTACTCTACTGATTTCCAGGCTGTCTTGTTATTTTCATTTTACTACATACTTTATGATTTATTTTGCTCCTCTTTTTCTAGTTTCTTAAAGTAGAATGAATAGTCAGTAATTGATTTGAGATCTGTTTTCATTTTCCTCCAATCATCCTAACAATTATGATAGATTTGTGTGTAGCAGATGTCAAATTCATTTCTGGATAAATATCATGGCTTCTTTACCTGTGTATTTCCCATTGAACTTAGGTTTCTGTCATGTGTGCAACTGGGTTAATGAATATTTCTAGAACAAACTTAAAGATCCAAGGAAACAAAGTTGTTCTACATTATTATGGGATTTTTAAAATTGAAGATCTCCTTATAGATTAGTCCAATTTTCATACTTTCTGATGGTGAGTAACTTAAAGTTAATTGATTTGCACAAGGTCACAGAACCAGGGAGTGGCAGAACTAATTTTTCCAACAAATGTTAACCAAGTAGTACCTAGTATGTAAAAAGGACTTGGGTTATAATGAAGATCTATTACTGAATTCTCTCCTCTTTTCAAAATACTTAGAAACTTATTTTAAATCACTTGTATTGGAATATAAACTCCAGGAAAGAGATTTTTTTTTTTCTGTTCAGTTCTGTATCAATTCTGCAAGTTGATCATTAACTGTCATCTGGATATTTAATGAATATTTAAAGAATAAATTAACAACCCATCAATTTTCAGACTATGCAAACATCTTTTGGTGATTTAAAAAGTGTTTAAGAGTATTGCCAGACTATCTTTGGGAACTTCAGTAACTACTGAACTATTCAAGAACTTTAGAAATCTGATCAGACAAGTTTTCTTTTTCAAAAAAGTGGCATATGTATATGAAGGGTTTCAGCTATGTGTGCTTTGTGATTGTATTCAATGTAAGCAAGAATAGATTCATTCTCTTTTAGAAAAAAAAATGTGTTTGGGGTGAATTTTTTGCATTCCCTTCCCTTGTTTGGGTACCAAGCAGCCACAGCCAGAATCTCTAATTGGCCCCGCCAGCCCTGAGCTCTCACTTCACCAATGGACCATCAGCTTTTCACATTCACAGTGGTGTGTTGCCTTTTTCAAAATGAGACTCTTCCAAGGCATTATCAGTGAGAAATAATAAAAAAGCTAGTGGGCACCAGGTTTACACTGCTTCTTTCAAAGGTTTTGTACAAAGGTATACTTGAGAATGCTGTTTTTCAAAATCCTGCCCTGACAAGTTAAGTACTAGCCATTCTTTATTGAAAGAAAGATTTTTTTTTATTATTCTTCTTTTTCTGTTTAGAAAGGTTTCCTTCCTCTGAGATAGCTTCCTTTGGTCTGCAATGTGCCTATTGTATTGCAGATAGAAATTCACAGTTTCTCTTCCCACCACTACCATTTTGAGCACAGGAAAATTGTTAGCTGTACAAACTCTTTGAGCCTGAAGACAAGCCACATTCTTCGTGCTTCAGTAATACATATTCACCACTCGCAAATATTTTCTGAGTAGCTAACATGGGCAAAAGGGCTCTAGCAAAGGCTAAAAAGTTAATTGTTCCTTATAATTAAAGTATGCATATGATATACTTTTACTGCCTATTTTCTACATTTCAACCCCTGTACTAACATTACATAATTTAATACTCCGAAATCCTCTAAAACATTAAAAAGAACAGATTCTTAATATTCTTACTACAAAAAATGATGTTGGAAAGAGGACTGATATGTCCATTTGATTGACTCTACAGAATATACACAAATCAAAACATTACACTGTGGGGCTGGAGCAGTGACTCAGAAGTAGAGTGCTTGCCTGGCATGCACAAGGACCCAGGTTTAAACCCCAACACCACATACACAACTATGTGTCAAAAAAAAATGAAAATCTAAATAAAATTGATTCCTCTCACTTGCCCTCTTTCTAAAAAAGAAAAAAACAGAGAAAATATTTTAAACACATATTACATTGCACCCCATAAATGTACACATTTAATCAGTAAGATTAAATAACTTTCCAAAGGTCACATGACAGAAATTCATAGACTCTGATTTCAAACTGGTCTTTTCCAAAATCTTCATGTTCTTGCTACAATAATAAATTATTCAAACTTGAGAATTCCTGAAAGGTATACAAAGACATAGGTCCACAGACACCAGGATGAATATCGTGGTGCTACATACTACAAGAAAAATATAAGTGAAATTTATAAATCAAATTTAATGAAACAAAACACAGAAATAAAATATCACAAATAAAATTATAATTTAAATTTAGATATTTACATATGATTAAAATGCTGACAAATTAAAAACTGATCCTGATACTTAAATTCCAATGACTTTGGGGACTTATATCACTACCTTTAAATGTTTGACCAGTGAGATTTTAAATGCAATGTCAAGAAATAGAATTGCAATTGGGAATTATATATAAGCAACCTTCAGGCCCCAGTCTTTTGATTGATAAAGTGAAGAAGCAGTGTCTCTCAGGGACCCTGCTTCTACAAAGTTACCCCAGGGATCCTGGAGGGAAAAAATTGCACTCTTCCCAGCCTTCCCAGTCTTGTGCACTTATCCCAGAACACACCCTCAAACACAACATCAGCAATTTTATCAGTTATACATACTGAATTTCTGCTTAAGATTCTCTTTTTAAAAATTCCAATTTCTTAATTTTTTGAGGGGTACTTGGGATTGAAACCAGGGGCATTCTACCCCTCAGCTACATTCTCAGTTCTTTTTATTTTTTTCTTTGAAAACAGGGTCTCACTAAGTTACTGAGGCTGGCCTCAAATTTGTGATCCTCCTGCCTCAGTCTCACAAGTCACTGAAATTACAGGCATGAGCCGCCATACCTAGCAGAAAATATCCCAACTTCTAACAAATTTTAAAAATCAAATGTGATAGCTATATTACTCTAAGTCTTAAAGTCTAAAGCTTTATAAAACTCACCGACTCTAAGGTTAATATAAGTAGTGACATATGTCCAAAGCAGGAATCACAAATGCATATTTGTTCTGAATCCAAATGGGACCAATAAACTTTTCTAAAAAACAAAAGAAAATGAAAAAGGCAGTTTGAAATTAGATAGAGGATGCTAACCTGTGATAACGTGAAAGTGCATGCCCCACTTAAAGGAATTTAGACTCTATCATCCTTAAGTTTGTACTGACAAGTATATATCTCCCAACATGTGACTCGCAATGTAGAAATCACTTGAATGAGAAACTCTGTCCGAGAAAAACTCTGAGTTATAGAAATTGTGGAAGTGAAGATAATGTCCATATCGACCATGTAGTATTGAATAGGCATCATTCTTTAAGAAGAACTCTGAAAGGCCATCATTATTTCATTTAAGAACCCAATGAAGACTTTAAATGCAATTATGATTAGCAAACCTTGTGCCCCAATATTAACAACAAGTGAAGACGAGAAAACAGATCAAACACAAACTCATGAGTAACTTAGCCTTTGTTTGTCCTCAGTGTCTTCCTATGCAAAATGACCTTTCAAGATGCCTATCTCTACCATTGCCACTGTCTAACCTGTGAGATCTCTCTCCCCAGTTGTTATCCCAGGTGCGTTATATTCAAATAATAGGTTACAGACTTGCCGTGCTGTCTTTTGCTAAGAAGGAAGTGCGTATGCATATGCACACACAGACATACACACAAGGAGGCATAATGTGCATATGGTGAAACCTAATCCCTGCTGTTCATTGTTCACTGCATCAAAGGGAACCTGCCAGCCACTTCTCTGTGAATGCACTAGTCTCAGAGCAGGGTCAAGAAGAGCCTTCTTCATCCTGCTCCCAGCATTAGCTGTCTTATGTCTGACACCTCGTGCTGAGATGCCTTACTTGGCTGGAAGCTCTGCACTAACTCAGCTCAGTCTGATGAGGCACTTGGAAGAGCCAAGTTGAGGCTGTCTTGAAACTGAGAAAAGAGCCAGAGGGTCAGTGTAGTCACTTTGTAAAGAACCAACCTGGCTAATGAAGGGGCCAGGAGAGTCCAAGTCACTGGTGTAAGGCTGTCTTTTGATCCTGCTGGGGAAAAGAATTAATGTTTTTATTTTACAGGAAATGTGCTTAGTAACACTGAATCTAAATTTTGTTCATTCCATTTTATTCCACCTTGGTACAGAAGTTTGCACAGAGCACAAAGGGAAGGGTAGGATTCTTCCAGAGTAGTAAAATGAAACGGTCTTACAGGAATCGGAATTTGCGAGCAAAGCTGTGAATATGGGAGAACGTAAAGCTTATTTGAGGAGAGTATATGCAGGAAGGATCAGAAAACATGCCACTGACCACTATTTTCTCCTAGAGCAAAATTAAGTTTATAAAGCAAAGTTATCATCAGTTAAATCAGATACTGCATGTGAAGTGTGCCACAGAGTTCTTGGTACATATCAAGGGCTTAAATAAATGGTGGTTACAATTTGTTGTCAATAGTACTATTATTAGAAGGACTGGTACAGCGCTTGCCTGGCATGCATTTGTGAGGACCTGGGTTTGATCCCTAGCACCACATATACCTAAATGCAGGAAAGAAAAAAAAAGATGAAAAAATAAAATTGACTTTCTCTAGACTGTCCCTCTCACTCTGTCTCAAAAAAAAAAAAAAAAAAAAAGAGCAGCCCTGCACAGGACCAACCACGGAAGGTTCCCCACCTTAAACAGCCCCACCTACCAGACATCCTATGTTTTGGTTGGGGCCTGTTTGAGTCCAGTATAAAGGGCTCAGGATACCACCAGTAGGACCCCGTCCAGAACAGCCCTCCTCATGACCAACCAGTGGAGGTTCCCCACCTGGAGCGGCCTGCCTACCAGACATCCCATGTTCCAGTTGGAGCCTCTTTGAGTCCCTCCGGAAGATGCTCAGTACACCACTGGTAGGACCTCCATCTTGAGCAGCCCTGCTCAGGACCAACCAGGGGAGGTTCCCCTCCTGGAGCAGCCCCGCCTACCTACACCCCACGTTCTGGTTGGGGCCTGTTTGAGTCCTGCCAGAAGGTGCTCAAGACACCGCTCTAAGGACCCCTGTACAGAGCATCCCTGCTCAAGACCAAACAGGGGAGCTTCCCTGCCTGGAACAACCACACCTACCTAAACCTCACATTCCTGTTGGGGCATTTTTGAGTCCTGCTGGAAGGGAAGTCTCCATTTAGGTAGGTTCAGATTTGCAACCTTGAGCCTGGAATCAAAAGGTAGAGCAACACCAGGACCCATGCAGAAATAGTGTCTGGAAGAAGGTGATCATCAAAGAGTTGGTGGCTCATCTGACCATTTGATTTGCAAGGAAAAACCACCTGAGGAACTGCCTACTTTCCCCACAGGAAATCTTAATTCAGAGATCCACAAAAGCTCTTCAAAATGAAGAATCAAACAAGGAGAGGTTCACCTCAAACCCAAAACTTTCCCAAAAAGGATGCCACGGATAGGGGTCAAGATAAAAACCTTAAAAATATTATCAATGATCTGATTACTAAAAGGAACAATGAACTAAAAGAAGATATAATGAAAGAACTAGGTGAGAAGACCCAAGAGATGAAAACTTCTATTATCAAAGAAATGACATACTCAAAAAAGAAGTACCAGAGCTAAAATCTACAGTCAATGACATAAGAGGAAGCGGGAGAATTTAACTTCTGTAGAAAACAGAACCTCAGCTCTTGAAGAAAGAATTTCTTCTTTGGCTTTCAATTTTTTTTATTAAGAAATTGAGTTATTGTACAATCATAAAATGCATATAAAGTAACAATATGATATGCATATATTTTTAAACCTGAATTACCCCTTAGAACCCTCCCTATTCTCCCTCCCTCTCTTCTCCTCCACCTGCCCCTCCCCCATCCCTCCCACTACATATCTATGATTGCCCTAGATTATGTGTTGCTATGCCTTTGTTGGGTCTAATACATGAGATAGACTATGTTTCACATAGGCCTGAGTTTAGCTCCAGCCTCCACAAATGTATGACAGCCCCTCTGGAAAGCAGTGTGGAGACTCCACAAAAAATTAGGGATGGACCCATCATATGATCCACCTATCCCTCTGCTGGGTATTTTTCCAATGGAGTTAGAATCAGCACATTACAAGGACACAGAAAAATCAATGTTCATAGCAATTCAATTTATAATAGCTAAATTATGGAACCAACCCAGGTGCCCCTCACTGGATGGAATGGATCCAAAAACTGAATCCATGTTTTAAGCACCAGACTTTTCGGTCTCTCCAGATCTTGAATGGCCAGCAATGCCAAGTTAAGGAATATCAATTTAATTCTTTCTTCAATAAGATGCTATTGTTTGAGAGAATGAAATTACTCAAATTACACAAAGTGGAAGAAGTATCGGAGAATAGAAAAGCTATGAGCATCTTTTAGGTTACTGAAAGAGAACAGAAGACACAAATCAAAGGAAGTGATGAGATTGAAGTAGAAAGAAAAGAGGTATAACAGTTCATAAAACCCATCTGAGGTGCAAGAGACAAAAAGAAATCTCAGCGAGCTCTGAGTCAGAGCAAATGGAAAGAAATGACACAGTTCTCCACCCCATCAAAAACCCGGGGAAGCAAACAGGATGAAAATGAATAACTTTAGTTGAGGTAGAGGAGTAATAATAACTTTTTCAAAAAAATTTTAGAGTTTTATAGTTATTCTTAGTAGTCGATTTTTCCAGACAAAATCACATATGCATGGAGTTCAATGTCAGTTCATGGTCCCCCATTTTCTCTCCTCTTGCCCTCCCATCCTCTCTTCCCTCCCTCATTCTTCTTCCTCTACTCTCCTTTTGCTGATCTACTTATTTATAGTTGAATGATTCTGTTTATTTATACATAAAGAAGCAATTATCAAAATTTCAACTGTATGGGAGGTTTTAGCTAATGAAATAAGGTAAGGAAAACAAAAGACATAAAGATTGGAAATGATTAAATAAATTCATTTTTCACAGATGACAGGACTGTAATCAATAGATATACTATTAGAATAAGCAAAGATGAAACATAAATTTGTATAGCAACAAAAATTAAAAAGTGAATTTATACAATGACATCATTTATGATTGTTTTAAAAATAGTGCCTACAAATAAATCAATGAAGAAGGTGCAGTACTGCCATGTTGAAAATAAGACATTATTGAGACAAACTAAAGAAAGCCTGAAGAATTACAATGACAATTCTCCCTAAATGCACATATCAATTGAATTCAATTCTAATCAAAATTCCTGCAGATTGTGTAAATAGATGAATTGGTTAGCTGTAATTACCACTTACATAGAAATGCAAAAAGGTCAAAATTAGTCATGAAATTCTTGAAGCAGGACACAAATGGAAGACTTACTTTGTCAGACATCAAAACCAATAACAAAACTACAGGAATTCCTATCATTACAGTAATGCTGCAAAGTTAGCCAAATTGATCAATGGAACAGAGTATCAAAAAACTAACCCACACATACCCACTTGGAGAAAGAATCATCTTTTCAATAGAGTGGGATCACTTGGATATCCATAAGAAGAAAAATATTAACTTCACTCCTACCTCATATCATACACTAAATTCAATGTCAAATGGATTGTGAAACTAAATGTACAAGAAAAAAATATAATGAGCTTTTAGTTGAAAACATTATAAGAAAAACTTTAATACCTTATCATAGACATATATTTATTAAACAAAAACCCAGAATTCCTTCCATAAAGGGAAAAATCATAAATTATTATGAACATTGAACACTGAAATTCAGAAGTTCAAAGACTGGCTAATTGCTTCTGTGCTTTGCTGTGTTTATTGTCATATTAGCATGAGCCCTGCCCTATGTATGCCTTGTCCAGTCACCCACCAAACGCCACCGTGAACCTCTGTTCTGCGCTGTTGCCTGAATACTATCCATGCCCCATCTGATAGAGAACAAGGACTTCAAGTTGCTTCCACTGACTTCACCCTTTCTCAGCAGGAAGCAGCTTAGAGATGACATCATCCATTTTCCATAGAAATGGAATGCAGAAATTGACAGTGGGAAAATTTAATAGTGGCTCATTTTATGCTTTGAATTCTGTCCTTGCTCACTGCCACTGTGACTTATTCTTTAAAGGGGTATATTTCTTTCACTTCCTCTTCCTCTCCCTCCTAATCTCTTCTGGCCCTAACCTTAGAGGAAACAGGATGACCTTTTTCCCCATTCTTGGCAGAGTTATCTGTCCTTGAGCACACGCCTACCACAGGAACAAAATAATTTAGACTTTGCGGATGGCACCAGAAAGTCTCAGAAATGACCATTTCCAAAATTAAGAAGTCAATTGTAACTGCTACAGAGAACATGTGAAATTTAGCCTTTTAATCACCTTAATCACCTCTTAAAAAATTTAAAAAAAATGTCCCCCCACCAACCCCAATGGGCAGAATCACAGCCTCAAAACTAAGAAGTTCAGTTTATCATTAAGAGTGTGAAAAAACAAGCCACAAACTGAAAAAAATATGTGTAATACATATATAAGGAAGTGATTATTATCTCCCAAAAAGATACATCAAAGCTCTAACCCCTGGTACCTGTGGATAAGACCTTTTTTGGAAACAGAGTTTCAGAAGATGTCATCAAGTTAAATCTTAAAATGAGATCATCCTGGATTTAGAGTGGACCTTAAATCCAGTGACTGTTGCCCATAAAAGAGATTAGAGAGGGCAATTTGAGAACAAACAATCTGGGGGGAACCCTGGGAGGATTCATGCTCAGAAGAAATAGAAATGACTCATGTAGCCCCAAGTCAAAGAAAGTCTCCAGCCACCAGTTACCAGAAGAGGCAAGGAAGCAAATACCCCCTCCCTCCCCTGAGCTTCTAGAGGAAGCCTGGTGGGGCTGAGCCTTGGGTTACAGACATATGGCATCTACACCCATGAGAAAATTAATTCCTATTCTTTTAAGCCACCAAGTTGGCAGAAATTTGTTACAGCAGCCCTGGGAAACTAGTACAACACACAACTATCAAATGACTTGTATTTAAAATATACATTTGCTTTCAAATATCAATCAGAGACATGCAACCAATGGAAAAGGGGCAATTTTTTTAAAAAAAAGAGAGATCAATTTTTATTTTTTATTTCTTTTTTGGTTTTCCTTCACCTAGTTGTATATGTGATGCTTAGGATTTAACCTGGGTCCTCATGCACTCCAGGCAAATGCTCCATGGTTGAGCCATCCCTGCAGCCCAAAAGGGGTTCACATAAAAGGAGGCAAGTGGCAAACAACATATAAAAAGATGCTAATGTCCTTTTGTCATTAGGATGGTTAAAATCAAAATGCAATACAATGATGTGCTATGGTTTGAATGGCCCCACCAAAATCAATGCTGAAATTTAATACTTATGGTGAGGAACAGGAAATAGGACAGAACAGGATTAATGGATTACTTTGGGAATGGGTCTTTTATAACATCCAGTTGTCAATGTACCTTGAAAGCACCCCTCTTACACATATGATGCCCTACTACATCTCAGGACTCTGCAAAGAGTCCTCACCAGGAAGAAAGCCTTTACTAGATATAAATCCTCTACCATGAGCTGAATAAACCACATATTCTTTATAAATTAACCTGGTCTTCGGTATTTTCTTATAGAAGCAGAAAACAGACTAAGACACTATACTACACCAGAATGGCACAAATGAAAAAGATAAACAATACAGAGATTTAAAGAGGACATGGAAGAACTGAAACTTTCAGCAAGTGCTGGTGTTGGGAGCAAAAATGGGTGTTACCACTTTGGAAAACAACTGAATAATAGGGACTATTAGAGTTTAGAAGAAAGGTATCCCCCAAAAGTTCAATATGTAAGACAATGCAAAAAGGCAGAGAGGTACAATGATTGGGTTATG
>PVKS010034239.1:0-21050 GCA_004027875.1 Aplodontia rufa | reverse complement strand
GAGGCCCAAGATGGAAAATCCTGCCATGGGGCCAGAGCCTAGGAACCAGGAACCATGCAGGCCACTCAGGCTATGCACCCACCTGACACCACCCCAGGAATCTGCCCACGAAATCCAGCCCATGTTTCCTCATAGATGGGCTCTCTGTTCCCTGTTTTAGAGACCTCAACTATTGAGATAGAAAAAGTTAGTCAGTCAGAGTAGGTAGAACGTTTGAGTAGGTCTGGAGGAGACTGGTTTCTCTTTCGACATTCCCTTTGATATGTCAATGAGGCTCAAAGGCAAACACTCCCTGCAGCTAGAGGAGGAGGAACCACTTTCCTTCCCCTGGCCCCTAGGTGCAAGGGCAAGGACATAACGTCTAAGTGCAAGGGCAGGGAGATAAGGACCGAATGGAGAAAGATAGCGTATATAAGAGACAACTCAATCCCACTACGAGCTCTTGGCTCCCTTCCCCACCTGAGGGAGTATGCCCTGTTCTCTCTCTTCTTAAATAAACTGTTTACTCTGCTTGCCTCGGTGTCCCTCGGTTTCATTCTTCAACTCCGAGAGGACACGAACCCCCCCACATCCGCATCACCGGCATCACTGTGACTGGACTAGAGGAGAATGAATATTTGAAACAGTTCCAGAAGATTTGCTCACAACAGATTGAAACAGTTTAGTCAAAATGATGCAGAACCAGGAGCTGGAGTTGTAGATCAGTGTTTAGGGTGCTTGCCTAGCATGTGTTGAGGGCCTGGACTCCATCCCCAGCACCAGGGTGGAGGGGGAAACAAAACACCAAACCAACCAAACAGAAACAACCTGCCCCCCCCCAAAATAACTTAAATAAAAACAAAAAAATTAGAACTGGTACAAGAAACAAAAAATACCAAGAGTAGTACCACTTTCTGGGTCATTTTTTTCCTGAGCTGCTTCTAACATTATCCAATGTTAGAATCGCTTTTTCACTTACCCTCTCCAGTCCCTAAACAGTCATTTCAACACAAGTACACATCATGAGACCTCTGCCTTCTCTACCTGGAGTCTCTGCTGTAGTTTAAGCTGCCTGTAGCTTGCTCACTGGCTCTGACCCCCTCTTTGCAGCAGTGAGGGTGAAGGTTCTAAACACAAACAGAGCTTCACATTTTCCAGCTAAACTCTCTAAGGGATCCGCACTGCCTCCAGGTAAAAACTAGCTTTCTTCACTTGATACTGGGGTCCGCTGACACCTGACCTTGCCTCCCTCTGCAGCTTCATCGTGTGCCCATACTCTCCAGTCACATGAAACTACTCACAGATCCTCAAATGTCTAGGTCTGCTTCTCAGCGTTGAATTAGCTACTTCTTTCTACTTCAAATCCACTTTTCCCCCTCGTCAAACTCCCTCTAGCAAACTCTTCTCATCCTTAAAGACACTATCCAAGTGTTTCCAGATCAAAGATATTTTCATTGTCAATCTTCAAGGAAATAGGATGGGGGCAGAACAACTTAGATGCCAGTTCCCTGGAGTTGAGTACCAAAAATACGTGCTGGAGCAGTGGCTTGATGGTAGAGCACTTGCCTGGCAAGAGCAAAGACCCAGGTTCGAATCCCAGCACCACATACACAACTAAGTATTGGAAAAACAAAAACCAAATGGAAAAAGGAAATAAAACTGCCTCCCTCTTTCTCTCTTTCTTTAAAAAGAGAAGAAAGACTAGGTCAGGAGTTGCAAACTGACAACTTCCCCAGTTCACATTCTGTCTCCAGGAGTTTTGTCAAGCTTGGGTTTGAGGGGTTTTTTTGTTTGTTTGTTTTTGTTTTTGTCTTTTTTTAGTTTGGGCAGCTGTTCTTCAGTTCTGTGTTATGTCCCTGGCCTCTCTAGGGATGAAGGGATTGTGGAAGGGAAACTATGAAGAATGCAAAGGAGAGAGGTTTCTCTTTTGTCTACCAGCAGTTGGTCATATGCAGTGGCCTGAGGGTCAGGGACCCTGGCTCCACCTGACCTCATACTTGTGAGTGACTAGACATTAAAGTTAAATGCAGCCTTCCCCACTGTATACCTCCTCTCCCCACTCCCCAGCGTCTAAGGGTGGGAATATATCAGTAAGACCACAGGAAAGAGCTGTTATGTATTCCATGACTCCTCGTGTGGGCTTACCTAAATACAGTAGGGTTGAAAGGCAGCAGAGGTAGAGAACATGGATTCTTAAGTTCAGTCAAGTTAGGATCTCAGCCTGGAGTAGTGGTGCACACCTGTGATCCACTTGGGAGGTTGAGACAGGAGGACAGCAAGTTCAAAACTGGCCTCAGCAATTTAGCAAGGCCTTAAGCAACTTAGCAAGACACTGCCTCAAAATAAAAAATAAAAAGGGCTGGGGATGTGGCTCAGTGGTTAAGCACCCCTGGGTTCAATCCCTGGTACCAATTAAAAAAAAAATTTCAGGTTAAGATCTCAGTTTCTTACTAAGTGTGGAGGCTTTGAGCAGGTCATGTTAATTCTCTGTGTCTTAATTTCCTCATCGCTATAATGGGGATAATAATGGTACCTACTATCAAGTTCAGATTAAATGAGTTAATGATATACTGCTCTTAGAACAGTGTGTGTTTATATAGGAAAGGTCAAGTGTTTGCAGTTCTTGGCTTTGAGGCAGTATTATTTCTCTACTCCACAAGTAAGAATGTAGTGTGCACATGATGTATAGGACCCTTTTATAAGGCTCAATATTTATCAGGCTAGAGGTGACCATGCGTCCAAGAACAGTCATGCTAAAAGCTGGCAGATCAGACACAGCCTCCTCAGCCAGGGCTGCCCCTGATGCCTGGGCATAGAGCTGGAAGGGCCAGGGCACACTCACATGCTGGCTGTCAATCAATAAGCGGAAGCCTGGCCATGAGTAAGTCCCATCTACTTGTAGCTCTGTCATCTGTCTATCACAAAGTAACATTGATGTGCCATGTTTAATTGATAGAAAGAGAAGGCAATTTGATTTGCATCCTGCTGGCAGAACCCTGTATCTTTTTCTGTGTTCAAATAATTCAGAATCAAGGCAGAAGCTTGCAAAAAACTTCCCAGGGAGCTTGAGAGCTGACATGGTGTTTCCCCCTCCTCCCATCGCTTGGTCCCATCACTGCCAGTTCTTTGTACCTGCTTCTGACATAGTACCTGGCAAACCAGGATTCTAAATTTCTTCAGTTCCAAAAAGTTCCAGATTATGAGGCATCTTTTGATCTATTAATTAAGAAGAGGTTAATTAATGGGTCAGGGGAACTTGCAACATTAAGTGGAAGCATCCATTGAGGCATCTGATTTCGGAAGTTTTAAAATGTAAAACAAACAACAAGAGCAACTTTAAATTGAAGAAACAGGGGCTGGAGCAGTGCCTGGAGCAGTGGCTCAGTGGTTAAGGGGCTTGCCTGGCATCCATCAGGACTCAAGTTCAAATCCTAGCACCACATACACAACAAAGTCTCAGAGCAATGAAAGTCACATAAAAAACTAAATTAAAAAAGTGATTCTCTCCTTCTCCCTCCTCTCTCTCTCTGTCTTTAAAATAAATAAATTGAAGAAATAATTCAATGATTTTCTGTACTCTTTCTTGTGAACAGACTGAACTTGGTAGAGTCAGGGACAGTAGGATATTTTTGTCCCTCTCCTCCCCCACCCCTACCCCCAGGCTATGCCTGTTGATGTCCTGATGAATGTCTCACTTAGAAAATTTTCTAGAAGCTCCTTTGGTTACCATGGTAACCCAAAATTGGTTTCACAGTCCTGTGTACCAGGGGGAGCCCTGCTGAGGAAGGCTGCCTGCTGACCTGGACAGAACCTTCCTGCTGCAAATGCAGAGCTCCCTTCCTGGGCAGGCAGAATAATGATGAACATAAATCCCTTGCCTTGAAAGCCCCAGGGATGACACCTTGGCTTACATACAATTTATTTAAAACATTTCTGTTGTCAATTGTCAGATTTCTTAGCGATTCAAAAAATAAAATCTGACCTCACAGAATCTTTTTTTTCAGTGAGCTCTAGATAATTTGAACAATAGACTCTCCATGGAGAGTTAGGAAATCTGTTCTCATGCTTCATTAATTCGTTGAACTTCTGTTGAATCCCATGATTCTCTGAAAGTTTAGAGATTCCAGCTAAGAAAGAATCCCTACGAACACAGCAGTAGTTTCTGTTCCTTAGATCCTTTTTGTGCTCCTGGTATCTCACATGGATTTGTTTGGCAAATAATGATAACTTACTGTGTTCTTAGATCCTTTCTAAGCACTTTATACATACTTTATACATATGATCCTCATAATAAGCCTAGGAGTCAGCCTCCAGTGTTATCCGTGTTTTACAGATGAAGGAATTGAGGAACAGAGATGTCAAATGACTAATCCTAGGTCACATAGCTAGTTAAGAGATAAAATTCAAACCCAGGCTGTCTCACTCCAGAATCTGTGCTCCTAACCAAGTTGCTATACTGCCTTTTAAAATACTTCATTAATTGTACAAATTGGAGAGATTGGATACTAAGGCTTAATCAGGCAACGTGTCTCTATGGTTTCACTGCTCTTGACTACATTCTGACCTATGAAAATTCTGGAAACATTCCTGAGGGTTATTTGAATTAACCTTTCTATCTCCCACATGCCCAAAACACACATACATATATTCACAAGAGATTTATAATGCTTCTCTTAGAGTTATTTTTAGGAGACTCAGAGCCCTGAATCTTCATAGACAAATTATTTTGAAGTGATGCTCTAAGGCATACGATGGCACTATTGAATATGCAAGCATAATGAGTTCAATTAATTAGGAGAGACTGTTTCTTTTAAGATCACAAAATACCTGCTATTTGAATCTTGAGCTGGTAATTGGGAACACTGTAACTCAAACATTTAAAACATTTGGATCCTATTACCCTAAGAAAGTGTTCTTGGACTGTGGAAGAGCGATTGTCTTCTGCAGGTCTCTCAGTAGGGAGATGTAAGGGAACACTCTAATAGGAAGGTGACCAACCATGCTGATTGGCCTGGGACTGTCCTGGGTTTAGCACTTGAAGGTACTTCATACCAAGGAAACTCCTCATTCTGGGAAAACTGGGGTGTCTGGTTGCTCTAAATTAAGGGTCAGTTATGAATGATGATTTCTGGGAGAAAATCCCTATTGGGTGGAGAAGGGGAACTGAGGGTAGTGAGAGGCAAAGTTGACCCAAGCAAAGCCCTGGATTGTGAAGTATCATGGTGGTCTGGGGGAGTTGCAAAACTCCTGCCTGGCTTTAGTTTGGAGTTGAGGCAGGAGGCAGACTGGGAAATGAGGGGAAAGGGAGACGGCTGGACAGACATGAGACTGATGGGAGTTTGAAATGGGTAGATAGAGACTTATGAGCCTGGTTCAGTGCCAAGAAGGTAATCCTTGGAGCTAAAGAGCAGTTATCAGTACCAGGGGCTTTTTGGTGATTGTGGTCCTTTTGGGTCTTTGTTAAAGTAAAAACAAAAGAAAGCAAAACAAAAATTAGTTTGCCTTACAGAATCTTTTTTTTTTTTTTTTTTTTTTTGTATCAAGGATTGAACCCAGGGATGTTTTACATTCCCAGCCCATTTTTTTATTTTTTTATTTTGAGACAAGGTCTTGATAATTTGCTTAGGGCCTTGCTAAGTGGCTTTGAACTTGCAATCTTCCAGGCCTTGAAGAATTTTTTTTTTTTAAAAGAGAGAGGGAGGGAAAAAGAGAGATCAATTTTATTTAGTATTTCATGTAGCTTTCGTTGTGTGCATGGTGCTGGGATTTGAACCTGTGTTCTTATGCATACCAAATCAGAGCCATAACCACTGAGCCATCATGGCTCCAGCACCCCCTTGCAGAATCTTAACACAGTGTTCTTCAAACATTTCATTTACATTTTCCCTAATAATTTGAAAGCTATGTATCCCTTTGCATATTTTAACTTGACATTTAAATATTTTCTTATAATTTTAATCACTATAAAGGATATAATTTCTAATTTTTATAAATATTATCATTCTAATATAAATTATTATAGTACCTTTTTAAAATGTATTCAGTACACTTTAAATACCATAGCAATTCAATATCCTCCCCAATGAATATTCATTTTAAAATACATAAATAACTTGGGCTGCAGCGGTGGCTCAGCAGTTACGGCGCTTGCCTGGCATGTAATAGTACTCAAATTCAAATCCCAGCACTATGTACACAATGAAGTCTTAGAGCAATGAAAGCCACGTGAAAAACTAAATAAAAATTGTTCTCTCTGTCTCTCTCTCACTGTCCCTCTCTCTTTAAAAAAAAAATTACATGAACAATTTTTTTCTGGCAAAATTATATATATATATATATATATATATATACCCCTTGAACTTAAATTTCTATTCCATTTCCTCCACAGAACTTTTTTTTTTTTTTTTTGAAGAGAGAGGGACAGTGAGAGAGACAGAGAAACAGAGAAACAACTTTATTTAGTTTTTCACATGGCCTTAGTTGCTCCAACACTTAGTTGTGTACATGGTGCTGGGGTTTGAACCCAGGTCCTTGTGCTTGCCAGGCAAGCACCGAAACCACTGAGCCACCGCTCCAGCCCCCAGAACTTTTTCTAATGCTTGAAAATCTTTCATTGATCACACGACCATAGTTCTTTACAAAAAATGATATAACTTTAAAGTATAATTTTAAAACATTTCCTATAGACCACTAGACTTTAATTATTTAAAAATTTATTCTGATTGAGCTATAACAAAAATTAATATGCATGCACATTTGACTAAAACAATATGAATATATGTTATATGTTTGATAATCAATAATCAATACAAAGAGAGCAATATCAAACATAAAAATTAAAATTTATTGGAAATAAGTTTATTAGTAAGATGGAAGTCTATTTTAAAAAATTGGCTCATAGGGACTAGAGCAGTTGCTCAGTGGTTAGAGTGCACCTGGCATGAATGAGGACCCAGGTTCAAACCTCAGCACCACATACAAAATTAAGTGTCAGAGAAACAAAGGCCAGATAATAAATAAAATTGATTTTATTTTTCTCTCCCTTTCTCTTTAAAAAAAATGGCTCATAAATGTATGGATGTAACCTTTATTTCAGTACCACTGAGCTATATCTCCAGCCCTTTTTTAATTTTAATTTTTAATTTTGAGATAGCATTCTGCTAAGTTGCTTAACCTGGCCTCAAACCTTACCTCAAGCTCCTGAGTAGATGGGATTACAGGTGTGTGCCTTCATGCCCAGCTGAGTGAAAACTTATTGCTGGAAATGGAATACCATCCAGCACCAATCAGATTCACTTTTTAATTGTTTACATACATGTGAACCCTGAGAAATACTTATGTAAATAATATAATAGGAATGGTAGACATTTTGTCATAAACAAATGTCACTCAATCTTCAAATACATCTGAAGTTATATGCTAAAAAGTCATATAATGACATATTATTAACCATATTTTGTTGAGCTATCAGCTGACAATTTCATTAGAACCTTCTCTGATTTTGTTGAAAAGAGCAAAAAACATCTTGCTTACCAAAGATTTTGTGTTTCAGTGATTTTTCTCAACATCATTGCCAAAATATCACCCTCCCTAACACACACATGCACATGAACATGAGCACACATGCACATGAACATGAGCGCACACACACGTGCGAACATACATACGCAGAGTGAGATTCAGGATGAATGTGGTATGTGCTTCTCTTTTGTAAGGATAACTGCAAGATAGATGGTGGATAGGAAAGAAGAGCCTGCAGGATACAATCCATATCAATCTTTTTTAATTTAATTTAATATTTTTTTTAAGAGAGAGGAACAGTAAGGGAGAGAGAAAGACAGAATCAACTTTATGTAGTTTTTCATGTGGCTTTCGTTGCTCTGACACTTCGTTGTGTACATGGTGCTGGGGTTCAAACTCATGGACTTGTGCATGCAAAACAAGCACCTTAACCTTTGAGCCACTGCTCCAGCCCCTTTATTATTATTATTTTTTAATTAAGAAAGTTGAGGGGCTGGAGCAGTGGCTGGGCAGTTGCTGTGCTTGCCCGGCATCCGGGAGTACCCAAGTTCAAACCCTAGTGTCTGCACACAGCAAAGTCCTGGAGCAAAGAAAGTCACATGAAAAACTAAAATAAAAATTGTTTCTTTCTGGGGCTGGAGCGGTGGCTCGGTGGTTATGGCGCTTACCCAGCATGCACAAGTACATGGGTTCAAACCCCAGCAACCCACGTATACAACTAAGTGTCAGAGAGCCATGTGAAAAACTAAATAAAAATTAATTCTGTCTTTGTCTCTCTCTTTCACTGTCCTTCTCTCTTTAAAAAAAAAATTGTTTCTCTCTTGCTCTCTCTCTCTCTCACTGTCCCTCTCTCTTAAAAAAAGTAAAGAAAGTTGAAGATCTGAAAACTGGTTGTATTAGAATCCTCTTGCTCTCTAATCCCTCGGAAAGTCTTCCTGTGTCTCTACACAGGCTCATAAGCCTCAAATTAGGGGGTTATTGTTGTCTTACGGGGAGCCAGGATCAACAAGCTGCCCAGATCCAGAATGAGTTTTCCAGTGAAAAAGTTTTTAAGAAAAGGAAATCTCTTTCTTATATGCTGGCTGTGCCTTAACCTTGAAAGATTTGCTTGGGGAAGTCACCTTGTTAAACCTTGAGTTTTCTCTTTCTTTATCATAATTCTACTTCAGCTTACCTCCTTAACTTTGGGCCTCCTTAACCAGGGAAGCCTGGTTGCTTTCATTAATAGATAAAAAATGCCAGGAATGTCTTGCCTATCTCCACCCTGATTTACAGGGGCTGACCTCAGGAAAAGATTACCTTGGAGTGGGTGGTGACTGGGGAAGCTGATTCTTGTTGAATTTGAACCTGTAGAAAAGGATATGGGAAGTCTGTTGTTCTTCAAGGTGGATGCTTGACAATTTTCACCCCAATTCTGACTATGCAAACCCTTCTGAAACTCCTCACCCACCCTGACCAACTCATCCAGAGGCCCCAAAATCTTTTAAGCTGCAAGGATTGTATCTGTCAGGAGTATGGAGTATGTATTGAAAGAGTCAAGACTAAAATAAGTGATGGGGCTGAAGCGGTGGCTCGGTGGTTACAGCACTTCCCTGGCATGTGCAACTGCATGGGTTCAAACCCCAGCACCCACATATGCAACTGAATGTCAGAGCAATGAAAGCCATGTGAAAAAACTAAAAAAAAAATTGATTCTCTTGTTCTCTCTGTCCTTCTCTCTTTAAAAAAATAAATAATGAATAAAATAAGTGAGATCACTAAGGAGAACTTTATGATCTGTGCAGGAGGTGATGATGCTCTGAACTCAGGCAGTGACAGTAGAGATGGAAAGAATGGGTAGACTTGCCAGATGTTAAGCGGAAAGGACATATTCAACTTAATGGCTGGAGGACAAGGGTATCTTTCAGGAGAAGTACAACTTTTCTGATATGGGTAACCAGATAAATGGTATAATTCACCCACCAGATACAAAGAAAAGGGACTTTGGGGGGAAGATAGAAAGTTGGATTTTTGCATGATTACTGTGAAGGGCTTCCTGGATAGACAGGAATAATTATGAAGTAGGAATTTAATACATGAGTCTGGAGCTCAGGAAAGGGGTCTGAGTTAAAGATATAAATTTAGGAATCAGTAATGTACAGGTGGAGATTGAAGTCATGGGAGAAGGATAAAATGACCCAGAAGGAGGGTATGGAAAGAGGTGAGAAGAATGTCGAGTGCAGAATTCTCAGAAAAAAACAGACACTGAAACCTGAACAAACGAGAAAAACCAGTCAATAAGAGTGAAAACAGAGAAGAGGTAGGAGGTAAACCTGGAGGAGGGTGGGGGGCGAGCGACCTTCCAGGAACACATAAATGGTCCTAGGTGAAATATCCAAAAAATATGCCTGATCACTCCTAGGGGGATCCAAACAAACAAATCTTTGAGCTGGGTGTGGCAGTGTGCATGTGTGATCTCAGTTTGGGAGGCTGAGGCAGGAGGCTTTGAGTTTAAGCCCAGCCTAGGCAACACAGTGAGACTCTTGTGTTATAAAAAAAAAAAAAAAATAAATAGAAAATGAAAAAGTAGACTCTGCCCAATCCCATTGCTCCATTAATGACTCTTTCATTTCTTTTCTTCCTTGAAGAGCTAAACTTTTTTTTTTTTTTTTTAAGAAAGAAAGAGGTTCAGTGAGAGGAAGGAGAATCAACTCTATTTTTTTCATCTGTGTCTTTTCTCCTCCAACACTCAGCTTGTGGACGTGGTATTGGGTTTCGAACCTGGGTCCCTGTGCATGCCAGTCAAGGACTTCAACCGCTGAGCCACCACTCCAGCCTGAAAGTGGTAAACTTTTTGAAAGAGTTCTTTTCCATTTCTCTCTCCAATTCCTCATCGCCAACTCTTCCCTTAGAATCTAACAGCGTGGCTTCTGCCTTTTCTGTTCTACTGACTTTGATTTCTCAAAGATCTTTAAGCTCTCATATCAGTAGTTTTTCTCTTAACCCAGTCTTGGAGATATTGCAAGGAACCGACAGAGGCATCAGGGAGTAAGAACAGAAAGGGGAAAGAAGCTAGCCAATGGTGCTTTGTCAAATCAGTTACCACTGTAATTGAAGCTTAATTCTGCTGGGAAACGCTGGGCTCAGAGTTATTCTGAGAGGCAAGGTCTCTGAGGTATTTATACATGATCTCTGGTCAGTCCTTGGACGTGGATTCCCGAAAGGATGGGGAAGCATTACTTCCCCACCACTTCTGGCTTAATACTGCTAAGGCAGAGTGGGATCCAGCAGCCAAAGGTCCTCACACAGAGTCAGGTGTCCTGCTCTATAAGATCTGAGAAAATACGGACTGGGCACTAACTGGGTCTCCCTTGACATATTATATTTAGCCTACCATTTTTCTTTAAGTATTCTCTTTGATCCTATCCTGGTACCTTAACCTCTCCTTATTCCCTTCTTTGACCTCTCTATGTCCTTGAATAGTTATTTTTCTTTCTTCTACCTCTTAAATGGGAGCAAAATGGTAAGTGGAACTCCAGTCTTCAGCCCTCTGTTCTTTGTTTCTTTGCAGATTGGCTTGGATTTTTTTTTTTAATCTTCATTACTTCAATTCTTGTTTTTATGCAGATTACTCCCAGTGTGTTGTATGTAATTATGTTCAGTGACTTAGCAGTTGAGATCAAGATTTATTTAAAGGTCTTCTAAAAAAAAAAGTCTTTGGTTATCTTTTATAACGCAACAGACTGAAAAATCTATAAATGTCTGCTGGGAGTCATTCAGGAATTACACTTCCCGCTGACAGTGAGAGAAGCAGGCTCAATATATGACTCAGCTTGCAATCAATGGAGCATTATGCTTCAAGGAAATGGGAAATTCTCATACCAATTTAGAATTTGTCACTAAATCTAGTCTGACTCTTTGTCCAGAAAGAAGTGCAGCTCCCTACTGGCAAGGCCTGAGCCTTTGGGATCTTTGCCTGTTTCCTAGGCAGGGACATAATTAACAATGTTTGCTCTCAAGAAAAGCAGCATGATGTATGCCCTCAAATCAAGTAATCAAGTGTGTGTGGGTGTGGGGGGCTGTAGAGAAAGAAAGATACAAAGAGAGATGATTGTGGTGGGGACCAGGAAGAAGTGGGGTGTTGGAGTTGGGGTCTCAGGAAAGAGGGAAGGATGAGTGAGCAGCCTCGTTCTGACTCCATCTATCCCACTGGCTCATCCAGGAATAGTGGTAAAGGGAGGGAATTTTTGAGGTTTAGACTGTATTCAATCTTTTACGATCATCATTTGCAAATTTTCTTTAGCTCTATCCTTTTTATTTTTTATATTTTTTATTAGATGATATAGAGTTACAATTGAGGGGGAAACATTATTAAACATTCAAGAACAAATGTATATATACTTAGTTATCTAGGGCTAATGCCATGTCATGGATGCCCAGCTTGGGTTCCCCATGTTGCTGTTTCCCCCAAAAGAACCCCTGAGTTAAATGGATATCTCGTGGAGGTCAGAGATCACCTTCTGAGATGATTCCCTTATATTCGCATCCTCCAGTCTCCTAGGTGATTTTCCTAAGCCCTCCCCCCAGCTCTATCCTTGACTCATACTTAACAATAGATCACTGGGAGCTGGGAGTGATGGCTCACACCTGTAATCCCAACAATTTAGGAGGCTGAGGCAGGAGGATCACAAGTTTGAGGCCAATCTCAGCAACTTAGCTAGGCCTAAGCAATTTATTGAGATCCTGTCTCAAAATGAAACATTAAAAGGGCTGGGGGTGTTGCTCAGTGATGCCTAGCAAGTACAAGGCCGTGGGTTTGATTCCCAGAACTGCCCCCTCCCCCCAAAAAAGAGAGAGAATATTGTAGCGCTTGCCTAGCAAGCATGAGGCCCTGGGTTCAATTCCAAGTACAGCAAAAATAAATAAATTGTTAAACAAATAGATTTTATTGGAAGCCCTGAGCACATGAGAGGGGCTTGATGAGAATACCCAAGAATTCAGATTCCTGATTTTTTTTTTTCATATGACCTATTTTTTAAAAAGTTTGGTTTGGTTTCTGTTTGTATTCTTTTTGAAGCTTGAAGATGTTCTGTTTGCCCTTACAATTCTAACATTCACTAAGATATTCCTTGATGTGATCCTAATTTAGAGTACTCTGCGGCCCTTTCAATCTGCAACTTCTGGAATATGGTCCTGAATTATTTCACAGAATATTTCCTCCCCTGTTTTCTCTGTTCCTTTTTTTCTGGAATCTTTATTTGAGTATTGAACTTTCTGATAAGGTCTTCTAATTTTCTTACCTTTTCTGTCTCATATGCCATTTTTGTTCTTTTGTTCCATGTTTAATGGGAGACGCTGTCTCAACCTTTTTTTGGTGTTGGTGGGGGTACCAGGGATTGAACTGAGGGGCATTTAACCGTGGAGCCACATCCACAGACTGTTTTATTTTTTATTTTGAGACAGGGTCTTGTTAAGTTGCTTGAGCCTGGCTTTGAACTTGCTATCCTTCTGCCTCAGCCTCCTG
The DNA here is from genome assembly GCA_004027875.1 of Aplodontia rufa. Taxonomy (NCBI): domain Eukaryota; kingdom Metazoa; phylum Chordata; class Mammalia; order Rodentia; family Aplodontiidae; genus Aplodontia; species Aplodontia rufa. The sequence goes on along the minus strand of PVKS010034239.1, from coordinate 8,047 downwards.
AGCTGCTGAGATTACAGGTATGTGCCACCATGCCCAGCTCTCTCAATCTTTTTAGTTTATTTTAATTTATACTGTTTTTGAATTTTCAAATTTCCTTTTGCATGCCCTGAATATTCCTTTCTATAAACACACAATTTTCCTCTTTAATTGATGTAATATCCAGCCCTCTGAGGATTTTGATGATTTTAAATACCATTTTCTTCTCCCTGGTTAGTCTCTGTTGCCTCAAAGTTAGCATCATCTATCTGTTTAATTTGGTCTCTCTGAGACTTTCCTCAGATGCACAGTGATCTTTGATCTCTGTTTAAGGATTGGGCATAAAAAAACTGGAGAGCCTAGGTTGGGACTTCTTTGTATAATCATTGTTCTAGCAGAACCAATCAGTTGGCAAGTAACTATGTTAGAATTTTAAGATCTTTCTCTTACTTGTCAGAATGCTCATATAAGAAGTTTCTAGTCTTCTGATTGGGAAAAAAAAAAAAAAGCCACTCCTGGCTGTTCGTGTTCTGGGAATTGAGAGGAAGAAGAGGTCTGATGATTTCAAGATTCAGCAGGCAAACAATCATGTCATATCCTCACCTTTTTTTCCCCCTAGACTTGAAGTTGTTCTCTTTGTCCTTGGGATTCTGAAATTTCACCTGCATCTCCCTGCCTCAAGTGTGCCTGATGTCCCCCAGTGCAGAGATAGAGATCTTTGTTCTCCAAGAACATTTCTCTCCACTCTAAGAAGGAAGGACTTCAGTCATCTACTGGGATGGGCAACATCAGTTTCCCTGCTTTATGCAGAAGGCATCTGGGCATCTGCTAGCTTCTTCTTCTTCTTCTTTTTTAAAGAGAGAGGGACAGTGAGAGAGACAGAGAAAGAGAGAAACAACTTTATTTAGTTTTTCACGTGGCCTTCGTTGCTCCAACACTTAGTTGTGTGTGTGGTGCTGAAGCTAGCCCATCTGCTAGCTTCTTAAAAGAACTTCCAATCCCTTTTATCTCAATCATTTGTGTCAGCCCCACCTTCAGAGGTATGTGGTGCCACCAATTTCTAAGCACTTTGGGTTTTTCAGTTACTTCTTATCTTTCACTTTTGCTAATCTGCTGAACCAAGTCCACTAAACCAGTGTAGAATTTACCCAGGCATTTTCTAATTTCCAAAATTTAGCCATCTCTTTGCCTTTTCTCTCAGTTCCTATGGATTCATATTGTGGTTTGTTTTTAATCCCTTCTTTGTTTTTTTGAACCCAGGGGTGCTCTACCACTGAGATACATCTTCAGCTCTTTTTATATTTTTATTTGGAGAGAAGATCTTGCTAAATTGATTGGGCTGAATTTGAACTTGGAATCCTCCTGCCTCAGCCTCCCTAGTCATTGGGATTACACCACATAGACACCACCATGCTCAGCTTTAGAAAGATTTTTGAGACAGAGTGAAGGTTAATTCATGCTTTCTGTTTTTCCGTTCCTTTTTTTCTTTTACACCCGTGGGGATTAAAACCAGGACGTTCTGCCACTGAGCTACATGAAATAGGCTCTTGCTAAATTGCCTAAGCTGGCCTTCTTCAAGTTGTGATCCTCCGGCCTAGCTGCCATCATAGGTATGTTCTAATGTACCTGGTTCTATTTGTGTCTTACTTAAGTAAGCTGGGACAAAACCCAAGTTGGACCCTTCTCTAGGAAGCAGGTGGTCTGGGAGAGATTGGGTTCCTTTTTTATTTTTATTTTTTCCTCCATTTGGTTGTGTATGTGGTACTGGGGATTGAACCCAGGTCCTTGCACATGCCAGGCAACAGGCAAGTGCTCTTCTCCTGAGTGCCACCCCACCGCTGCCCGGTGGACTTGAGTTTCTAAAGAGCTTCTGAAGTAGGGAATCCTGTGAACCTAGAAAATTCATCCTTTCCCCAGCCCAAAGAGGATGAGGTCTCCTGCAGTTCCATCATGCTCCCTCTTGAGACTGTATCAGAGGTTCACTAGAGACTGTAGAGAAGGGTCAGGACTCCACAAAAATTTTTGGCATGGCCCACTTCAGTCGTGCCTCTGAATCTTCTCCTAGGCTCTTTAGTGTACTCTTGTAAAATCCAGTTTTAGCAAAGAACCCTGCGAAGTCAGTTTAGCAAGAAGCACCAGCCTTGATAATCTGATCAACCTCAATATCCGTTGGGCTTCTCATTCTACATGATGTCTGATGACAGTGGCCTATCTTCAGCAAGATTCCTGTTGGGTTGGTTTCAGCAGGAAACCCTTGATGTTTCTTCCTAGTAATTTCCATCCACTGACCCCCATTCTGCCCCTTGGCTATAAATTTCCACTCGCCCATGCTGCATTTGAAGTTTAGCCCAACCCTCTCTCCACTATTGCAAAATCTCATTGTGTGGTCCCTTTACCTATCACAATGATCCTGAATGAAGTTTTTTTTTTTTTAGAGGGACAGTGAGAGAGAGACAGAAACAACTTTATTTAGTTTTTCACATGGCCTTAGTTGCTCCAACACTTAGTTGTGTACATGGTGCTGGGGTTTGAACCCGGGTCCTCGTGCTTGCCAGGCAAGCGCCGAAACCGCTGAGCCACCGCTCCAGTCCCTGAATGAAGTATTTTTAATCAGGCTTTAATAAAGTACTCCTTATCATGCTTTGATGAGTATTCATTGAACTTTTTATTTTTCTTGAATAGGATCCATCTCAGGATCTTATCCTTTAAAATCCAGATCACTCTGCAGCCCCCCCATCTATATATACTTACATCTCTTCTTTAACCTAATATAGCCTGAATGAATGTCTCCTGGAACTCTTTCTTACTCTAGAAAAAATAAAAACTCTTTACTGATAATTTCATTCATGAACTGTTAAAAGCAAAATTAATTTCTTAGAAAATCTTAGAATGCTGGGGGTGAAGAGAGCTTAGAGAACATTAAGTTTAACTGTGCTGCTTTAAAGTTGAGGAACTGGTAGTTCCAGAGGGGTTAATTGGTTTGTTCAAGGTCACACGGTGACCTAGCAGCAGAGCTAACAATATAACTCAGGCCTTTCATCCTTCCTCAGGAGCCTGTGCCCAACACCACCTGCTGTGTGGGCAGACTGCCAGTCTGCACGTCTCCATCTCCTTAAAGATCATTAAAGTGGTTCATAAACTACCTTATGGCTGCAGCAGAGTTCACTCCAATTTTTTATCACATTGATTATTACATATAATATTAAATACCCAGCATGAGCAATTACCTCTTAAGTTTTAAAATGAAAAAGTGTTTGAGGATTAGTGGAGAGAGAAAGTTACGATGCATGTAGGAAATTTGGTAGCAGGCTAGTTAGGCATAGCAGGGACTGGGGGTGTGGCTCAATGGTACTGTGCAGGCCTAGCAGGGGCAAGGCCCCAGGTTTAATCCCGAGCGTAGCAGAGAGAGAGGGAAGAAGGGGCAGAGGAGTAAAAGTGGGAAGCCAAAGTGAGCAACCTGTACCCCAATACTTCCAAAGATCCTGGACGTGGTGATACTCTCCTCACAGCAGATATCCCCTGCTATTATTTGGATCTTAAAAGTTCCCCCAAAGGCCCACACGTTAAAGGATCAGTATGCAGTTTGGTGCTGGTGGAAGGCATAACCTTGAAGGGGATAGTGGGACTCAGCCCCTGCCTCTTCCTTTCTTCCATTCCCTGCCATGAGGTAAATGGTTTTACTCCGCCATGTGCTCCCGCAATGACATGCTTCTCACCACGGACTCAAAAGCAATAAGGCCAACTAACTAACCATGCACTGAAACCTCAAAACTGAGCCAGAATAAACCTCTCCTCTTTTTAACTTGATTGTCTCAAGTATTTTATTATAATAACAGAAACTGACTACAATCCCTCCCCCTCCACTTACCTTATGTTTGTATTTTCACCATCAGATACAAGCAGGTAACTCCCCAGAGTTTGGGTGCTTCAAGTGCAGGTACTAGGACATACTTAAAACAAAACTTCCCAGAGAAAAGGATTTCAATAGAGAAGAATAGACTATGGATAAGTGTTGCCAAGATTAAGTTGTGCCTGATTGTATTTTTTTTTTTCAAAAGAGAGAGGGACAGTGAGAGAGAGAGAAGCAATTTTTATTTAGTTCTTTATGTGACTTTCGGTGCTCCGAGACATCGTTGTGTACATGGTGCTGGGATTTGAACTCAAGAACTTGCGTGTGCCAGGCAAGCACCGTAACCACCGAGCCACCATTCCAGCCCTCTGACTGCATTTTTATTTCTTAGTGCTCTGTTCAATGAATGCTTGTCAAGCAGTAAATAAAATCATATCTGCTAGATTTCAGAAGTGGTGGATATTAGCTTTTAGCCAACCAATACTTATTCCTCATTTTCCTGGAAATGGTTTCTAATATTTATTCTCATGATCCATGTACTTCAGGAAAACCTGGTGCTTCCCTTTTCCGATTTAGGGATGGACTATTAATATGAGGTACAGTGTTTCAGTTAAACTAATAGGAACTATCCTAGTCAACAGAACAGGGAAGCACAGGTTCAACCAGACTGAACTCTGGACTTTGGTTCAAAAATTGGGAGCAGAGAAGTGATCTTCCCTTCATGTGAACAAGGAAGCATGTGCACCTAGCAGCCTCTGGCATTCATCTTGAAACTGCTAAGAATGGAACCAACAGTAAGAAAGCAGAATTGAGAAACAGAGAAACTGGGTCCTGATCCCATGATTTCAACAACTGAATTAGGCCTGCTTTGGGATTCTAGGTTGTTCAGTTATGTGAGTAATTATATTCTCTTATTGCCCAAATCAGTCTATTTCACTTAATTTAAAAGAATATATCAGGGCTGGAGTAGTGGCTCAGTGGTTAAGGTGCTTGCCTGGCATGTGCGAGTATGTAAGTTCAAATCCCAGCACCACGTACACAATGAAGACTCAGAGCAATGAAAGCCACATGAAAAACTAAATAAAGTTGTTCCTTTCCCTTTTTTAAAAAAAAAATACTATATCAAGGGGCTGGAAAGGTGGCTCAGCAGTAATCGTCTTACCTGGCATGCATGAGGACCCAAGTTTGAACCCCAGCTCCACATACACAACTAAGTGCTGGACAAACAAAAGTCAAATGGAAAAAAATAAACAAAAATTGGTTCTAAAACTAATTAAATTTTTTAAAAATTTTAAAAATAAAAGAATATATCAACATGCTCTTCTTATTTGCATTTCTGTGTATATAACCTTCTCAATGGTTAGCCCAAAATATCTACCAACAACTGGAGGTGGGGTGGGATTAGGACTCTTAAAAATGGAATTTAGGGGGGCTGGAGCAGTGGCTCAGCAGTTATGCATTTGTCTGGCGTGAGCAAGGATATGAGTTCAAACCCCAGCACCATGTACACAACAAAGTATGGGAACAATGAAAGCCACATGAGAAATTAAATAAAACTAATTCTCTCTCTCTCTCACTGTCCCTCTCTCTTAAAAAAAATGGAATTTAATGCTAGGGCAGTAGTACGGCCTGTAATCCCAGCAGCTCAGGAGGTTGAGGCAAGAGGATTGTAAGTTCAAAGCCAGCCTCAGCAACTAAGCAAGGCTGTGAGCAACTCAGTGAGACCCTGTATCAAAATAAATTAAAAAAAAAAAAAAAAACAGGCCGTGGATGTGGCTCAGTGGTTCCACAACCCTGGGTTCAATACCTGGTACCCCCCCAACCCAAAAAAAAGGAATAAAAAGGAATTTTTTTTTTTAAAGAGAGAGGGACAGAGAAAGAGAGAAAGAACTTTATTTAGTTTTTCACGTGGCCTTAGTTGCTCCAACACTCAGTTGTGTATGTGGTGCTGGGGTTTGAACCCCGGTCCTTGTGCTTGCCAGGCAAGCGCCAAAACTGCTGAGCCACCGCTCCAGCCCCAAATAAAAAGGAATTTAACAAAAATAAACGTGTCAAAATTCAGGGTTTTTTTGTTTTTTGTTTTTTTGGGTAAAGAGAGGAAAAGACAGTGGGAAGAAGTAGGTAGGCTCTTTTATGGTGACTTTAACCTTTCACACAAAAATTCCAGTAAATAGACTGTGGAGAAAGTGATTAAATAGAGTGGGCTTGGATTCCACCCCGTGATTGGATATATGTGAGGAGCAAGCCTCAGGGGTTGTTCTGCACCAATGCAGGGTGGGAAGGCAGAGGAAAGGGGAGCAAGGCACACAGAAGCAGAGTTAGGGTGGAGCAGTCACTCCCGACCCTCTTGAGGCTCCCAGCACCCAAGACATGCAGCCAGACTATTGGTCTCTGCCAAGAAATGGCAGCGGAGCGATGGAGGCACTGGGCAACGCCGCAGTGGAGTTGCAGAGTGGCGGCCCACGTGTATTTGAGTGCGGGCAGCAAGCACAGCCTGTGTCTGCTTGGAGCCCACCATGCAGGTGCAGTAGGTCTGAGGCACTCAACTGCGACCTGTCATGGGCCAGGCCTGTGCACCATTTGGATGCCTGCTGCTGGATCCACTTCCCGCTGCTCTGAGGCTCCACACTGCAGCCCTCCCTGCCCCCAACACGGAGCATGCAGGATTCACCCACAGCAGCCTCCTGCTTCCCCTAGAAGCAGGGAAAAAGGAAAGCAAGGCAAACCCCAATGAAAGTTGGGACTTGAGACTTGACCAATAGCGTTAATGGGTTTCCAAACCCTTATTAGAATACATTTGGACCAAGAGCATGGATAGTTTCCTCAAACCCTAATTTGCATAATTTGGGACCAATAGTAGTGACCCAAGTGCTATACAAACTCCTAGCTGAGCACACTCAGGAGCCCAAAGCCTGCTATCCAGGTCTCTTCATGCACCTTGCAAGAGTTCTGTTTCCTGCTTCTTCAACAAATCAAATCACAGCTGGCCGGCTGGCGGCCACTCTGCTGCTCCATGAGTCCATCACTCAGTGGCTTCATTGCTCTACTGTGGTTTCTTGGCAGGGACCAGTAGATCAGTTCCATGTTTTGGGTGCCAAGAAATCAGATCAGTAGGAATCTGAAACTTATTGCACCCAGTGTGAAAAATATAGAAAGTAGCTGTTGCTGCTGTTTGGTTTGGCCAGAAGCTCAGTGTGGTGGCAGCAAAGTGGCCTTGCATCCAAAAATTTCAGGCAGATGTCTGGGGACTCTGTGGTGCCAGTGAGAACCAAGTAGTACCAAAATAAAATCTGCTTGGCGATCCTTATTCATAATTCCTCCTGTGATTAAAAAAACTTTTTTGTAAGCTTGTATTTTTCTCTGGGAGTGCTCTGTAATGGGGGTGGTAAATGTGTTTGACAGAATGTTCACGCATTTGCATTTTAAGTCAATATTTTGTGTTGTCAAATATACACAACATAAAAATTGCCACTTTGTTTTCTTTCTCTTTTGGTTTTGGGTATTAAGCCTAGGGCTTTTTGAATGCTAAGTACCAGCTCTACTGCTAAGCTAGACCCCCCCCCAACCCAATTTTAACTATTTTTAAGTGTATGATTCCTCAGGAATTAAGTACATTTATATTTTTAGTGCATTAGAGTTATACATAATAGTGGGGTTCATTTTGACATATTCATTCATAAATGCATCTAGCATAGTTTTCTCCAATTCAATCCCCAGTACTGCCTGTTCTCTCCCTCCCTTTCACCTCCTTGGACCTCTGATTCTACCCTACTGTTCTTCTATTTTCATGAGATCCCTTTTCATTCCTTTTTTTCTATCTAGCTCTGCATGTGACAGAAAACATTTGACCCTTGACTTTCTGAGTCTGGCTTATTTCACACAGCATGATGTTCTCCAGTTCCATCCATTGATCAGCAAACACCATAATTTCATTTTTCTTTACAGCTGAGAAGAACTCCATTGTATAGCCAGGCTAGATGGCACACACCTATAATCCCAGCAGCTCAGGAGGCTGAGGCAGGAGGATCACAAGTTCAAAGCCATCCTCAGCAACTTAGCCAGGCCCTAAGCAACTTAGTAAGACCCTGTCTCAAAATAAAAAATAAAAAAGGGCTGGGAATGTGGCTCAGTGGCTAAGCCACTGGGTTCTGTCCTGGGTACTAAAAAAAGAGAAAAATCCTCTATACATTCCACATTTTCTTTATCAAAAATAAAAATAAA